>BMAT01003739.1:72254-82866 GCA_019649035.1 Elysia marginata | reverse complement strand
CCTTGGTTTGACTCGGCCGGGGATCGAACAACGCACCTCCCGATCTCCGAGGGAGTGTCTTACCGCTGGCCACAGGGCAGTAAAAATATATATATTATTAAGATTGTCTACGAATTAAAAATAATTTAACAGATTCTAAAATTCTATGATATCGATTATGTAAACACAACCATGACTCCAATGGCGGAGAAAAATCGCCCCTTCTTACACTATCGTGTCAAAGTAGGCCTACCTTGTTATAGCTTTGGCAAACAATCTTATTACTTATGGCTTAAATTTGCTGGCAATTTTATGGTTTTTATTTCAACTAATAATATTTTACTAGATCTACTTGTGTTTGTGGTGATTTCGCATTTATCTAAATCTGACAAATTAAGTTTTAGATGAAAGTAGATTTAACAAAATGCTTGCCATTACTAATAAACAGAGACTGCTTTTTACTTTTGACGCTGCTCAAAAATTGAACTATTTTGCGGAACTAAAAGAAACCGAACTTGTTTTTTTTATAAAACTGTTGATTGATTTATTTCCTAGAGCATTATTTCTTGTTTGCTTTTTTTAAAAATTTCGCCTGGGCGTGCTTGCGATAATTACATTTGGTATAGGCCTACGTCGATTGAATTATAAATACAAGAAACCATAGTCTGTTAAGAGCTCGTGACAATTATATTTTATAATGGTAGATGTGTTTTTGGTGGCCGTGATACTGTTAGTAATAGTATCACGGCCACCAAAAATACATCTACCATTATAAAAAATATAATTTCATAGACCGTAGCTCAATACTTAATTTTTATCGTTATAAAATTGTTGCGAGATATATTTTTTTATTCCGACGAATATGAAACCGTATATTTTAATTTTGATGGTCGAACAAGTAATGATTTCTCTTTTAACAATAGTTCGTTAAGCACCTTCTCGTTTAATAAAATACAGACTAAGCGTATTTAATACATGTAATTATAAATATTGCTTGATAAAAAGGCAAGTCTCATTCCCATTTATTAGAGACCTTTAGCACACGCACCGTGTCTCACTACGCGTGCGTGAAAATCGGGAAAGCAGATTGAGAAACTATAAAAATAATGAAATTAGTTTCTAAAAATAGACCCACAGACGTTCTTATTTTAGAAACTGGTTTCATTATTTTTATAGTTTCTCAATCTGCTTTCCCGATTTTCACGTACGCGTATTGAGACACGGTGCGTGTGCTAAAGGTCTCTAATGTGTCATTATCTGCACGTGAGAACCACCGGATGATCCTTAAGTTTCTGTATGAAAGTTTACCTGAAACGCAGTTTGATTCATAAAAGTAATATTTTGTGCATTTCGGGCCACTTCAAAATAAGAGAACTTTATAATACATTGTACTTTAATCAGAAGCTAAGCTTAACAACGCAGAATCCTTATAAAGAGTGAACACTTCTAAAGCACCATATCATCAGAGCAGGTCCCTGTGAAGGACACTAAATCATCTAAATCGAAAATTGTATTGTACCGTATGTCAATATCTGTTACTAGATTCGCTCGCTTATTCTATAACGTTGATACGCGTGCTTCAATTAAAAAAATAAAAACAACAGAATCTTGTCCAAGACTAGGCACAATGGCGGTCAATCTGACAGAGATCGCAGACTCTCAAGCTGGCTGGATTTTGTTTAACGAGTTTTTATTCATGACGAAATTCATATATTAATTATTATATCACACTATTTGTTGCGTTGTTTGGTGAGGCATCAAATTTACTTACTATCTTGGTCTTTGTGAAGATGGGGTTGGAAGACAACGTGAACATGCCACTCTAGTTCCTATATGTATCAGATTTTTTGTATATATACTAACGTTCAGTCATCTTGTTATAGTCCTGTTTCAGTCAAAAACAAATTACCACAGATCATAGTTCCATCGCCTTAAGTTCTACATGTATTATTTATTGTCAATGAGCTCTGAATGGCTTGGTCAAGTTTTTTTTTAAAGCTATTCAAACTTGGTGTCGGTGTTTCTGGCCGTCTTACACTGTGTGTGTATAGCATGACCTCTTAAATTGAAGTCAATGTTCACAAAGTCAAGGGCTCTTAACATACTTGGTGTCTTGTTCTCGCAAACCTGGCGCTATACAGCCCACTGCTGACAATGTTTAATTTGCAAATCCAAAGAAAAACTCAACATTTTACGCATCATCCGAGTATGTAGACACGTTTGAGATAGTTTATAAAGTCCTAGACATATTGAACAGAAAAATCCTTGCATGGCTGACCTACATCATCGTCCTTGCATGTGTAATCATCTTAGCATCCAAACTTTAAGCAGCATCTAGATTCTACACCTACTCGGACGGTACGGGAAACATATATACAAATATATCCCGTGATTTAGCTGGGTGTGGGTGCATAAACTCATGGCAAAAACGTTAGCTAGAACTATATGCCCTTGAATAAACTCGATTACAATACACTGGTCACGGTGTTTTCCTCTTTCACTTGGATTTTTTACAAAACTGTTACTTGCGCCATGAAAAGATCAGTTTTTCAAAGTCAAATTTATTTTTCTGAAACTTTGATTATATGTGTAAAAAAAATTCATGGGTTACTTAAGATGTTAAATTAGATTTTGTAATGTTTTTCCATTTCTGTGTCATCGTGACCTAATAAAACTAATTCACTTCAAAGTAAATTCTTTTGCAATCTTAGAGTTATGTGCTACCAACTAGACGAAGTATATATCGTGGCTTCCTTTAGAAATACATTTCTAGCCTGTAGCTTGAATAATTTCATTAAAACAAACAATTATTTACACTGAAACTAAAATTACTTTACCGCACAGCGAGGATGAGAATGCTGTGTGGCGGGAGCAGGGTCAAATGTGTGCGCCCACTGAGGCCTGGCGGAGAAACCGAGTAGGCGAGCATTAACAGCCGTGACTACTGAACTACTTGTACATTTTTTCATAACGAGCAGGGTGAATTATTGTAACTCCCTTTTGGCGGGAATACCAAATTATCTGACAGATAAGACTTCTAAAGGTTCACAACAAATCAGCCCAGTTAATTATGTGGTTGTTGTTTGATTTTGAGTGCAGATGTACTTTCAATTCCGTTTTAAAAAACAGAAGAAAAAAATAGGGATCATCAAATGCTTCAGTTTAAAGGCAGTGGTTTAGCGCAAGAAACAACACAAAGACAAAGAAGGACTGCACTTACAGGTGATTTTCTTTCGCTTCAGTAAATATTTTTGTTTTGCGACTTTTGATTTAAAGAGATTCTACTGTAGAAAGTGTGCCACTTAATTAAACCAGGATATTTAGAATACATATTTGCTTAATGCAAACTACTTATTCAGATTACGGATTTTACATTTCACATGTTCACTGAAAATTGTAACTTTGTAAGTTTAATTTTGCTCCTTTGAGATTTGAAATATCCTGACTAGACTGTGAAAAACTAAGAGATTTTTTTCAGAATTAACTGCAAGGGCAGGCAGCTTTTTACAGCCTGACGGGCTGATTCAAACAAAATTTGGCCTGGCAAGCACCATTAAATTTAAAGGGTTTAGCTGGGTGCTCGTACAGGTGAGCAATTTGTCCCCGCAAAAGAAACATTGGTAACCATGATTATTTTTTTGGTATAACTTTAATAAACGTCAATTTATCAAATTCATCAACATGTACAGACAATAATGTAATCAACAAAACTGAAGGTGATACAAGTTAGATACATTCTATGCACTTATTTGTGTAAACAAAAAAAGATTTACAAATGCACTGCATTAAACTTAGGTATACGAACAACTCAGGACCAAAAAAATCTGCTCATTGCTGACTAAAATTGTAACAAAAATGTAAAGAAATACGAAATGGGCTGCCAAACAGAGTTGACTTTAAGCAATAGTTTCCTTTAAAGTAAGTTTTAAAAAAAAAATGCACATCATGAGTATGGGACTGTTCCATGAAATTTTAAAAATCCTTTTAGAGTAGTTCTCCTTAAACAATGGTGAGTTTTTAGGCTTAGATTTAGCACTGAAGTTATTTGAATAAACTATCTCACCAACAGAAGAGTTTGCTGGTGAGCCAACTTTCTGAATTTTACACACAAAAAAGGTTTGTATTGAAACATTCCCACTGTACTACAAAAGAGTCTCTTTGATTTTAAAACGATTTTGTTTTTCCTCCAGAGACCAGGAAAAATGAGGCAGACATTGAGAGTTCTCAGTTGTTTTTTTTTTTTTTTTGTCTTTTTTCTAAAAGTTTGACTCAAAGGTCTTTTTTTAGACCATTTGATTTTAAAGCACAATATATGAAAATATTTTTCTTACCTTAATCCAAGACAACACTAAAAAGTTTAAATACATGTAACAAAAAACAAAACAAAAAAGTAATTACTGTGCATCAGTCAGTTTTACTGTGAAATAATTATAAAATTGCACTGACTGAATGCTATCTAAAACCAATTCGGCCCCAGCTTATCTGTTTGCAAGAACAGATAGAAAATAATTAACACACTACGTTGCAATGAAAACATTAACCTGTCCATCTTGGAACTGTTGCCCATGTACATCCGGCCCTCATGATTGATATATGGGCAGAATGAAGTACTTTTATTGTTAAAGGTCATAAAGATAGCGTAACTAATGAAAATAGAACATGCCAGATTTCAGAAAATAGTTCTTTTTTTTAATTTACGCCTTACATAGCAGTAAAAACTGTAGATTCTGTGAATCAAAGCTGGGAGGGAAGGGGTTGGTCAAGGAAATCAACAATACTATATAGCTAAACTGTATTAATTTTGTAAACTTCTTGTACAAACATTTGGCAGTAAAAGCATTATTTACATGAATGATCATAATGCTCCAATAAGAATTACTGACTGGCATGAATACTATAGGTATTAATATACAATGCTTATCTACTGTTATAACATAATCTTAGGCGTTTGTACACAATTACAATCTAAGGTCAAAAGCCAATCTTTTAACACTTTATTATATTGAGAACAGTCTAATTACACTACTTAGAAACACAGTGCACAGGAGAAAGGGGCTTATTCCAACATCTTTCATGTCTCTTTTTTTTTAAATAAAAAATATAAATTATGTGTTTTACACTGTTCTCAATATACATACATTGTATTGAAAAAAAATATTTACAAGTACATAATGACATTACAGCTGCTGTGGACAAACAAAACGCAGTATCTCTCATATGGTTTACACTACAGATACTGCCTTTTGTTTGTCCCGGGCAGACAGGTAGCATTCTTGCTGTAACAAAATTTTGGGGCGTAATAATTCATCAAAGCAGCATTTAAACTTAGACTTGATGTTTGTCCATAGACAGCATCAAACTTCAAAGTCTATAAAGACGTGGAAGTTGCTTAAATCCTGCTCTTAACATTATTGAGCACAGATGCAAACAATATTACATGTACTTTAAACAACCCCCCCAAAAAAATTAAAAATTTTATATGACACAGGACTCAAAACTAAAATACTGGAGAGGCCACACTAAGTACATGTTTTTGCTTTAAGTTGTTTAACACTCTCATGTAAGCATGCTATACTTACCAAAGAACTGTGTACAATTTTTGAAAATGTCCTACTTATCACTAATGTCAGCTTCTCTGGATTTGGAATATTCTACATGTTTAAACAAAAAAATGACCAACATTAAAGGGAAAAATTACCAGCCAAAAACAAGTTTACAAAGATTGAATAGATTCAGCAAAACAGTTGAGTACATATATAATTTGAATCTGAATATTTTGAATACATTCAACTCTTCTTAAGAGTGGGTTTCAAAGCAAATACAAACTTTGCTGAAATGCAGCTATATCTTTTGTTCAGAGGGACAATTTGGTGTAGGAATTTTTTTTATAGTAGCAGGTCATCTATAATGAGAAAAAAATTACATTAGTACAAAAATTACAGGCAGTGGTTCTTGTTAATAGTTGTGCCATATCTGTAATGATCTTTTAGGAAAAAAAGATTCTCAGAAACTACCCACTAACATATCAAGCAAAGACCTACCAACTTCTTTCAAAAACTTTTTTTATTGAAAAAGTTGATCTCATTAGAGAGCAACTTGATAATGATCCTGTTGACCTCATTTTTTCAAAGAAAATTTCAAACTCTATATTTTATGATTTTGAACCTGCAAAGAAAATCATTCACCTAAAAAGTTTTGTCCATTAGACCCTTTACCTGTTGATTTATTCTTTGAATGCCTACATGTTTTTTTTATTATTACTACTCATGTAATCAATGAACCTTTGTCATCTGGAGGCTACTTATACCAATTACTTTTAAAATATTAAACAAGCTATTGTAAAGCCTTCTTTAAAAATGAGTAACCTAGACCCCAATGTCTTGAAAAATTAAAGACCTGTGCCATATTTACCATTTTTGTCTAAAATTTTAGAGAAAGCTGTAGTCTCTCAAACTGATGCCTTTCTTGCAAAGAACTCTCTAAAAGAAAAGTTCCAGCCTGCCTATAAAAGTATGCTTAGCACAAAGACTGCAGTCGTCAGAGTTACTTAGATCTTCTTCAAGCCACTGATAATAAAATGTGTCAGTTCTTCAACTTCTTGCACGATTAGACCTGTCAACAGCATTTGACACCATTGATCACAATACCTTGTTAAAGTGCAAATTAAAATGGTTTTCATCATATCTACACAGCAGAACCAGAGAAGATGACATTTGGGGCTCCTCAGGGTAGTATACTAGGCCCAGTTTTTTTCTCTTTGTGTTCACAATCCGTCATTTTTATCAAAATACTCATTCTCTTATCACCTCTATGCTGGTGATACTCTACTGCATGATAAATCAGCATCCCCTAATGAAGCCATTACTAATACTATGAGTATGTTAAACGATCTTAAAATCTTTGAGAAAAAAGCAATAAAACAATAGATGAATGCAAACAAATTAAAGATGAATAATCCAAAACAGAAACCATGCTCATAGGACCACCATTTAGAATCAAGGCGCTACAATCAAAAAACATAATTGATGGAGGACAAACACCATTATCTCCAGATGTAAAAATTTAAGGGTTATTATTGACTGTTATATGCCAATGGTCCAGGCTGTTTCAAATATCAGGAGATCTTGCTTTGTGGAGTTGAGAAAGATTAGTAACACAAGACATCTTATTGATGAAAATTCAGCCATAGACTTGTTTTGCCTTTAGCTATATCTAAATTAGACTATTGCATTTCTACTTTTACTGGCATCACAGACACAAGTTGCAAAAAGTTGAAAATCATACAGCCAGGTCAGTCAAAAGAGTACCTAAAAGAGTAAACTCAAAACCTTGTCTGAAAGATTTTAATTGGCTCTCATTTCAACTAAGAATTATGTGCAAAATAAATTGCCTTGCTAATTTATTAATGTCTCAATATCCCAATTTTTCCAAATTATCTTCAACTTAGTTCAAGAACTCTTTATCTCGTTATAAACCTTCAAGAAAACTATGATCTGAGAAGAAAGCCTTACTTTATACACCACCTGCAAAAGTTAAAAATTATGGCCGTTCATTTAGCTCTGCAGCACGTGAAATTTGGAGCATCCTTCCATATGAAATTAAATACGCAGAACCTGCGTCAATTTTTTAAAGCCATCTCAAAACATTTTTATTCAAAATTTATTTTTATATGACTGAATGTGCTTTATGTGATAATTTTATCCTTTGTTAAGAGCATATGATTATGTAATTATTACTTTAAACGTGTTAGGAAGCCCTATGAGGTTTTCTTTTAGCGCTAAGGAAGTTTTATTTATTATTCATTATCTTAATCAATAAAGCTTTACCTGCATTATCCCTATTTACGGTTTTACCATGACACAAACAAAGTCAAATTTATCAGTTGCTGTGCAAAATACCCTATTGCCTTGAATCAATCGCACCATAAGATATCACTTATCAAAATTAGCAATAACAGGAATAATCAAATCTAATCTTTTATTCTTTATTCAAAAGGGAAGTTGTAGTTTATTTTATTAAAATAATTGAGACATTCAGATCAAGATCCTAAACTTAGCCGACACCATTCTATAAACCAATTTAACTCTTCCGTGGCCTACTATTGTGCAGTCCAAAATATTTGCGTATGCTCGCCTGCCTGGGTCCACTTGCCTGGCAAGGTCTAGTGGGGGAGAGGGGTAGGGCTAGTACGGCTGGACAGGTGCTGATTGGGGCAGTTCACTGATGACTATCTCACCCCTACCCGCTTTGCAACATCTGTCAACATCTAGCCTAAGCCAGCCTTCATCATTTCTCCAAGTACCTTCCTAATGGTCACACTGCACTCTTTGAATTTAAACTGCTCTTACAGTTACAGATTGCATTATGTTACACCCCCCCCACCCTGAAAATGGATTAAGTCAACTTTGCTTAAAGACAACACTTTTTTTCCTTCTCAAGGTGTTGACTTTATCTGGATTCCACTACATATATTTTTTCAGTTGCTTCCAATCAGTATTTTTAGTTTTCTCTAACATATCTTTGTAAAAAATTTTGATAATATGCTCTGCCACAACAAAAAAGGTTCTACATTTCTGCTTGAAATTAGTTTATAAATTTTTGTTCTGCACAAATGAATTTTAAGCGTAATGTTTACCTAAGTGAATTCTTTAAAATTTGCATTATTTGTCTCTTTAGGGAGGTTATTAATGGAAAAAAAAAGAAGAAATATTGTAACTCGCTTACATTGACTTTGAGATCGATATAATGTCAATAAAATACAAAGACAAATAAGATAAATAAAGGGAGGTCAAGGACGCTGATATCATTAACAAAAACAAATTATTTCCCTTTTTTTATTACAGGAAATCACCTTAGGACTAATGTAGAAACTTTAAATCTGTGTTCTTAATCTCTCTCTTTTTTTTAAATTAATGACATAATTTTTATTTCATAAAGCCACAACTTTTTACATGTAGTTATTTTCTAACTTTTTGTTGTCTTTTTCAATCAAGGCGGTAAAGCAAAGGCCAAAGAAAATTGGATAGAAGAAATTTTTATCAAGGTAATAAAAGGAAAAAAATTCCGCCATAGTAAAACATGTCATTATGGCGAAAGGTCAATATAGTGGCTGTCAATAGACGTGGACTATACTATATAGGCCTATGTTTTAATGGGTTAGAGACCAATATTTTGGTCTTATTCAGGGAAGCAAGGTTTTTATAGTGAGTCACCTGACTACTCAGACAATAAAAACGTAATTGTTGTGACTGTGAGCAAAATCATGTCATCCAACACAACTCACTACCCCAGAAACTAAGCGTTCAGCAACTATTTTGTTAGAAACATCTTAAAAGTTAAGGTTTGTTAAATTATAAAATGTACAACTTAAATAGAAAGGGCTTAAATCCTGCACAGATGAATTTGGAAAACAAAAGGTAGCGGAGACAAAATGATTTCAGATCATGTGCAAAGTTTCAAAACAAAACAAAACAAAAATTTAAATTTATAGAGAATTAGAAAAGCCCCCCCCCACCCCCAAATCTAGATAAATATTTATGTAATGTTTTTTTAAAGAAGGAGTGGAAACTAGTGAGTAGACATAAATCTAAAACTAGGATATAAACAAAAAGATCCTTAGAAGAGACAACTTTCTGAATCAGTAGG
Organism: Elysia marginata; assembly: GCA_019649035.1. NCBI lineage: Eukaryota > Metazoa > Mollusca > Gastropoda > Plakobranchidae > Elysia > Elysia marginata. The sequence continues at coordinate 73,242 of BMAT01003739.1, read as the reverse complement.
TTATTAACCTCCCCCCTTCCCACCCACCCCCTACTTCGTTGTGTTAAGCCTACAGCAGGAAGTGAAGAGGGTTTGTCAGTCCATCAGTTCTACAATACAGAGTTGTGCATATATTTTTCTACATCCACAAGAATAACTTGTCTTTATTTTAATCCTAAATTGTTCAAGCTAATAGACTAGACAGTTATGGTTGAACAAAACTGAAATTTTTTCTCTTTTTCATTACAAACAAATAAAAACTTTGAAATAAAGTCATCTGTTCAAGTTGCATTTAAATGTAACGTACTCATTCGAATGCCATATTCAAAACAATATAGTAAAACCTTTGATGCTGTGGCAATTGTGGTGGCGTTATTTTTTTTTAAAGATTTGTCAAAGAAATCTGAAAATACTGATTAAGGCAACAGGAAAACAATGCACATGTATGGTTATGGCTTTTTGTGATCAACGTTTTAACCATTAAGATGACACAAAAATTAAAAGGTTCAAAATAAAATAAAAAACTTTGTGAAGATGGGCCGCATAAAGTACTAGCACCTGAACAGATCCAATTAATATGATTTTAAGTTGATAATCATGTTAACGAAGAAAATCTTCGTACCAAACAAATAAAGAATAACTAATCAATCTTTCTGCTTGATACATCCTCTGGGAACAGCAGAAATCAGGGAGATCGGAGAGATGATAATAAAAACAAAATTGCAAACTTCTTTGAGATGAGTGGAGAAATATTGCGCTGAATCTACCCAAGTGTTCCAGTGGATCAGGTTCCGCCACAATCAGGACAGATTAAAAGCTGAGCTTTAGGTGAAATCCCAGCACAGGCTCTATGGGAGCTGTATGATCCACAGTAATGGCATGTCAATAATTTAAAATTCCTGTTAAAAGAAAAGAGGAAAAAAAAACATTGGTAATAATGGACATTGAATGTGAAGATTGCTGAAATGTCTTTAAGTGTGATGTTCTTTGACTTTTTAAATTATTTTTT
>BMAT01003739.1:11014-43547 GCA_019649035.1 Elysia marginata | reverse complement strand
AATTTAAATGGAACAATTCCACAACCTAAAACATGTGGAGTTATTGTGGATCTATGTGATCAGTATTTCTAAAAGAATCTTAATTTTTTTGCAACCAATATTTTTCTATAATTTACCATTATGATTTATTTCTCCACATCCGTTTAAGATGGAATTTGCTGTGGAAATGAAAAGCCCTTGCTGTGGATCCAAAGTAGAAAATGCTTTGAATAAGCTTCCTGGTAAGAACGATGATATGTGGATAGTGTGTTTTTATTCAATCCTATAAATATTTGTTAAAATTGAGCTTCAACAGTAATATTTGAGTTTGTTCTTCATCTCAATGCAAACATTAAAAAGTTGCCTTTCAAAAAAAGACCAAGAATATTTTTAATGAGATACTCAGGCTTAAGAACAATGCTGTGCCACCAACAGGGATGTGGTATTTATTTAATAAGACATTAAGCTTCATCCTTTATTAACTATTTTCTCACAGGTATAAAGTCTATTAAAGTGAATCCATCATCTCAAAGGCTGGTTGTTGAGGGAAACGTTGCTGCTGAGGCTGTGCGATCTCAAATAGAGGATACCACTGGCATGTCGACTGTCCTCTTAGGCTATGGATCTTGTAAGCGGATAGGGCCTACATCTCACACCTTATTTCACCAGTTCATTTGTTTCTTGTTAGTCTTGCATTTTATAGTGTCAATATCTTTCAGATTGGTCACAAGTCAACTATTGCTGCTTGCACAAAAGCCTACAGAAGTAATTCATATCCTATGACAAGATGCAAAACCTTGAGAATAAAATTCAGTTCAAGTTATTATAACCAGCAATCACAAGAGTACTTTATGGTAAATTCGAATCTATGTCAGTTCTTTTTGTATAAGGCAGATCTTATTTTCAATTCATTATAAGTCATAATATAGATTTAGTATATATGGAGAGAGCTTAGATTTCAGCAACAAATAGAACAACAATAAAAAATAGCAAAATTCTGTTTTCGCAAAACAATATTCATGTATACTCTTTTCAGATTCAATACAGTGACTTAAATTGACGTTATGATTTTATTAGGTTTGTTTTTACTAAGTAAATTGCACTCAGTCAACAATTTGGTTTAGAGTCTAACTCAGGTAAACTTTGGTGTTTTTTTGTGTAAGATGATGTAGTAAACTAGTTGAACATTGATGACTGTTTTGAATTTAATACAAAGCAAACCTTATGTGTCTTCTTTTAAAGATGTTTCTACAATCTAAGCGTATTAAAGCATATTTTATCCTCTTCCAATGTGCACAATTAATGTCCTTAGTATTGTAACATTTTGTTTTGAGTTTTTTTTAGGCGCTGGCCATTGTAAGTGGTGTTTTTAAGGATTTGTTTAGTTTTACGTTATGTGAGGCAACCATGGTGAATCAGGCAAAAGTTGCTCAGAACAATTTTGGGTTAGAGCCTTTCCTATAAAATAATTTTCTATATTGTAAAACATTTTAATTGTCTCCAAGACATAGATAAGCTCAAGTTATAAATTTTTGAAACTCTTCAAGGGCCTAGAATACAGTGTTAAAAAAACGTTAATAGTTCAATACATGAAAATTTTGAGTTCTGTCTGTTTAACTCTGGTGGCCTCACATAGAGACCTTTAAAAATATTTTCCAACTAGTTTAAGTCAAACAAGAATATATCTCTTTTATTTGCGTTGCCTTTCATGTTATCAGCTGGTGCCAATCTTGGAGCAGGCGTGGCTGCGATCAGTATAGGAAGTTCCAAGGTGCAAGGCCTTCTTCGCTTTGTTCAGTCAAATCCAAATACCTGCATCATAGAGGGCACGGTTGATGAGCTACCCACATCTGAGTCCATTTACCTCAGTGTTCATGAAACAGGCGACGTATCGGACGGTTGTGAGAGTTGTGGGCCACCCCTATCACAAGAAGGTTGTCAGGTATCATCATAGCACCTAAGATTAACTCCGTTATGTTATCAATCTGTTTTTTATTCTAGTTTCTACAATTACATGTCATTGTTTCTAGATATTTGATCATTGTTGCTGCTGATAGAATGGATTGAATTGTTTTATATGTATCATGATTCAACCCTCTAAATATCATAACAGATCTGACATTTTACCCACTTACCTCACAATGTGTGTTGGGAGATTGAGAAGTATTAGTTTCTAGTTCTGATATTTATTTGTTATTTTTGGTTAAAGTCATATGTTGCTTGTAAGCTGTATCGGGTACGCTTAAAGTAAATTAACAAAGGCTTTATTTTTAAGGGTAGTGGCGCCATGCTAATTATACAGTTTCTTTGATTGGCTACATACAGTAAGTGGAGGGTTCAAATCTCAAAACAGGCAAGCATTTTTATGCCACTTCTACATTAGCCCTCTTTCAATACACGGCTCATTCACTAAACCTTTCAGTCTTTAATTCATTATTGCATTAAAAGGACTTAATTATCTATAAGTTTGAGAGGTTTTTATTTTTTTTTTATAAGTATATACTACAGTGAAAACTCTGTATTGTTTTACATTGACATAATTGGCTATTCAACAATTAAAATCCTGCTGCTGTGGCTGACGGGAATTATGTGTGGAGTAGTAAACAATACAGTCGGAACCGCCTAATCGGAAAAACAAAATTGGGGTTTAGGAATTCTTGTGAAATCAGGGGAAAAACAGAGATAAAAATTTTTTCCCTAAAAGTCATTGCTAAACAGGGAAATATTACTCATTTGAATGGAAAAAAAATCGAGATATCATTATCAAAATGAAGTGTTGGCGGCAGACTATTTGCTATATATACATATAAAAGTGTTTTTTGGTATGAATGAAATTGCACACATGTGGTAAATAAACAGCTTTCCTTGGTTTGTATAAAAGGGTTGCTTAAATCTGCAAATTTCATGATCAACTCCACATGTAAAAGATAACCAGTGTGAAAAGAGTCGATTTGTGTACTGGTGATACACTAAAAGAACTGGATGCACTTGATATTCCAAGTGTATCAACAATTAAAGTTGCTGAACAATTTAACATATTCATGTCTCAAGCAATGGCAGTAAAATCTCACCTCCTTATTCTTCCTCTTATTCTGCCTCTCTCTCTCTCTCTCTCTCTCTCTCTCTTTTCATGATAAGTTATAATTTTCTCATAAATTTTCCTGTGTTAGCTCAAGACAAGATGGACACCCATCATCAGCAAGTTGATGAATTTAACAAACATGACAAAAGTGTTTATCCACTTTTAAGATTTTTTTCTTGGTTTACTTGTAATAAAAATGTTTTTGAAATTCAGTAGCACAAAGGATTTCAGTGCAAGTCTTAGACTTGTTAAGCTTCCAAACACCGATGTCAGATATGTCTTCATTGATATATAGCATCAACAGATTTTCCTAACTGCTGTATGTCTTCAACAGTCTGGAGGAATCTTGAGCAGCTTCCTCTCTATGTCTAATCGACAGTTTGGCGGTATCTTGGGACAGCTACATCCTTCAGAGGACAAAAGGGCAGAATTTAGAATAGCCAGCGCTGTCAATCTGTCTGATATGTACGGCCATTGTGTGGTTATCCATAAGGGAAGCAAAGAGGATGTGGAGCAGGGTAAAAGTAAAAGGTATACATGTACATTTATGCTTGTATATTCAATAAGTATTTGACTTCATTTGTTCTATAGGTTAAAGTTGGGCCTTTAAAATTCTGGCTAAAGCAAAAAACAAGGATGAAATCCTAAGGAACAAAGTGCAAAACATTTTCAATTTTATACTAATAAATCAACATTTTGATGATAAGCAGTTATAAGCTACAAAGGAAATAGGAATGTTTAAAATGTCTTTCAAAACTCTCTGATTATTTTAGTATAATTGAACAAAACTCACTATTAAAAAAAATAATTGTAGGTTAAACTGTAGTCACTGATTACAGAAAAAAAATTCTATAAAGACATTTCTGACAAGCAGGTATGCACTCGTATGCCATGGGCTTTGATGCAATTTTGCCTCCTCCTTACCCCCCCTTATTTTCTGTTGACAGGTTGGCATGCGGAATCATTGCAAGAGCCTCCGGTCTTTTCCAAAATTCAAAAAGGTTTTGTGCATGCGATGGTGTCAGTATTTGGGAGCAACGAGACATGGATAAGAACAGTTCAGCATTGTGACCTGTTGTCAGCTCCAGAGCTTGCCTTGTTTTGTAGAAAAGATGCTTTTTTTTTAGATTTCTTATTTTAGATTACCGGTATATTGAAATATAACATCAACTATTGAGGTGTACACTTCAGTTTAATAAATATTAGTATCAATAGAGAAAGTGGGTTTTATTATTTTTTAGATTGATTAAGTTAAAACTTGCTGAGCATTGATTTTTTTTTTAGCGCTCAAAGATATTAATTTATGTCCATCTGCTTGCCAAGGAATAAAACATTCAAGTTTAAGCACAAAACATAAAAATACTTAAATTTGTGACAATATTTGTAGAACACGCATGGGAGAGGGGTGGATTATTCTTTTCATGCATGTTTTAGAGTGTTGAAAAATTTTCTCCTTTTTTTTGACAATTTTTTATTCTCATCAGTGATAGAAAGCTGTGAAAAAACAAGGCTATGGAAAAAAAGAAAGCATATTGATATGTTGGTTATGTACTGAAATATTTGCAGTTCTAAGATTCAAGGTTTGTAAAATATATTATTAACATTTTATATACATCAGACAGAAACATAGCTAAACATATTCTGAACAAAAGATTCAAGAAGTGCTTTTACCACAATCTATAACATTAGATTCACCATTTCCCATCTTTGTTTCAAGTGTTTGATGCCTGTACATAACAAATACACTATTGCTTTCAATTTTGCAGCTGAAAGTTGTGGTAAAATTTTATACCTTGTTACAAAAACACTCGTTAAGTCAATCATCAGCACACCTTCATTCATTTTATGGGAATGCATATATATATATACTGAATCATTTCTAAAAATGTGGAAGATATTCTTATTGTTTTTACTAAAATTCTTTCAACAGATATCGCAATAAATTTTTCTATTCTGTTTTTGTTATTTTTCTGTTAAATGTCAATATAACAAATGTTTTATACCCCAACTATTCTCAGGAATTTGTTACAAAATCATCTCTTTATTTTTTGTGGTTGTAAAATTACGGTTTTAGGGGAGTCACATCAATTGAGATATTGATTCCTTTTCCAACTTCTTGTTAAAAAAAGGCAACAAAAAACAAAACGGAAAAAGATAGATGTCTAGTATATGTTTTATTAACTAAAGTGATGTCATATGCTGAGACAACCGATCCTTATATGCAAAGAGCAATTTTCACAAGGAAACACTTCAATTGTAATTTTTTTTCCACTTGTACACTCATGAAGTTAAATATTTGTGTTTTACAGCTTCTTGATAAGGGTGATTGAGTCAGCCCTTATGTTGTTATTATTATAATCATTATCAGCTGATACTTTTTTTTTACATTCAAAAGGTGTAGAAATTTAATTTTTTCTTATCTGAGTTCCTTCAGAATGAAATGTGCTGAAATTATAGTAATTCTTGATGAGATTTCAAATATTTGATAGCACACAATGGTTTGAAAGAAAAAATGACCTTATTTTCGTTCACTTGTAGTTTTAACATTGATGCAGTCAATCCTTGGTAATTTCTGAAGTACAATGGGATCCACTTAAAATTTGAATTTTTTTTCTCTCCAAGTTCTTCAAGAATGAAATGTGATGAAATTATGAAATTAATGAGATTTCAAATCTTGGATAGTGCACAATGTTTTAAAAGAATATGACCTTATTTTTGTTTGCTTGTAGTTTTAACCTTTAACATAGTTAATTTCGATTTTTATCTTGAGGTTTGCTTTCTTAGGTACCATTTTCCCCGCTCCTTTCAAGATGCCACTTAAAGTAAGATTACTTTTTTATACAGTTGGATACATAATAATATTATCATGCTTTTATAAAAAAAGTATTTTGTTTTCTATGGGCACTCTGCTGCTGAGTTCTAAATAAATAATTTTGTGCATGTTAATGATAGATTATATCAAGAAGAGATGGACAATTTTTTAATTTGTCCATCTCTTTTAAGGCCAAATCTCGTAGTTTAAACTTTTTTTGTACCTAACCAGAAAATAAGACTTGTGGTTTTTTTTGTTTCTTTTGTAAGTTGAAAAGTGTATTGTGGGACACACATGGATTGTAAAGCATTCTATGTCAATTTTTAGACGTGTTTAGCTTTGACAGAATTTTTTCCTGTATCTTGACTTCCCCAAATGTCTTCTTAGTTTTATCGACATGCTGGCTACTGAGTTGATTAAAAAAGACACAAAAAACAACACCGTAATGAAAGGACATAGAAATGGCTTGGAATAAAATGATTTCATTAATTAAAAGTAAAAAAGAAAGACTCATAACACAGCGAAACAAATGTTTCCCAAGTCGTTTCCCGCAGAACAAAAACAAAACTATAGAAGTATGTAATTGTTATTAATAATATCAGCATTGTTGACCTCCCCTAATTTTTTTCTCTTTGCTTTGTATTTTATTTATCTATCGATCTCTAAAAGCCTGTTGATATAAGCAGATTACACCGATTATACTATAGCCATCTAGCTGGCAGAAAATAACAAAGAAACAATTGCAATTGAACAAAGGTTTTCCATCTTATTTTCAATATTTTATGCATATGATCAGTAATCTAGATCAGTAATTGGCTTAAGAAAAAAAAACTGCCTTATAAGTGTTTATTATTGATTTTTATGTCTTTTCATTTATCTCTTATCATGATTTGAATTTCAGTAGCTGTTAATTGCAACTGTTCATGTTGAGAAGTGTTGTCATGAACCGGTTGTGATCACTTGTGAGAGAAAAAAGATGGTACAGTCTTCTTTCTCATTTTGTACCGACCTGATGCACACTGAATAATAAGGATGAAACTGTGTTATATCAGGAGAACTTTTCAACATTACCAAGCTAGGCGTAGTCCAGTCTGGATATTGCAAACCCCACAGGATTAAAATTTAACTTTGAATTAGTAAAAATTTTGGTTGTGAATATGTATTACAAAATATAGATAAAATCGGTTATCAGAATATAGTTCAAGTCCAACAAGTCATTATTCAAACTATTCAGATTCGAATTATATGAACTTGATTTAAATTAAAAAAATAATCATTTTTCTGGCTTAATTAAAAAAATTAATGCATAATTAACTTACGCAAGAAACTGCTCAAGACTTTGCGTCCAAGTACATGTATTTCCATGCCCTATGACTTCCTATGAAGGACCGCTATTTGTGTTTTCCTGTCATTCCATTCATATGATTGTTTCTCTCTAAATTACTTTAATATCACCATATAATCTGTAAGTTAAGTAAGATAAACTTGAAAAATTTGATAGCATGGATCCTGAACTTTTTAAAGTTAAGATCACACTTGGTCAAATTGTCAAACATTAAGTGAGATAACTGGAAATCTAGTTTTCTACGCAAGACGAACATAACTAACACTGGGGCACCACAAGGAGCTGTGTTGTTGCCAGTCCTTTTCACAATCTACTCTAACAAATTTGTGTCCTAAAACACAGGCAACACCCATTTACTGAAATTGGCCGATGGCACCTCAAATCAAGGTTTGATAAGGAAAGACAAAAACAGTCATAGAGAAAACATAAAATGTCTTGTTAAATGGTGCAAAGATCGATTTTTGCTTCTAAACATAAAGAAAACTAAGAAGCTAATTATTGATTTCAGAAAAGAAAAACGCTACTGATACCTGTCTTTATAAGTGACAAAGAAGTTGATCGCATAGAATCGAATAAGTATCTTGGAGTAACTATTGATAACAAGCTAGAGTGGAACATTCACTCGATGGCTCTTTTAAAGAAAGTGAACACCTGCTTTCATTTTTAGTGTGAATTAAACTCATTCCATGTGGACAATACGCTCCTTAGCCTCTGCTATAAAGCAATAATTCAGATTGCTGTCTGTTTTGCGTTGGTTGGGGCGAAAATGTAAACAAATACATGATAAGAAAAATTGACTCAATTATAAGCAAATGTAATAACATTGTCCAACCAAATGGCAAGTTCCTGAACATGAATAGGCTATATATTGTATCTCTGTAAAAATCAGTGCAAAATCATCTGTACAGTCATACAAGTTTCTCTGAATACTCAGGAAAGCATCAAATGCAGACTAGAACACTTTTGAAAATCACTCTTACCAACTTCCATTAAATTCATTTCATTGTTATTCTTGCTTTTTTACTTTACGAACACATGCTTCCGGCTCTGTGGCCTAGCGGTAAAGACATTTGCTCAGAGATGGGGAGGTACGGGTTCGATCCCCGGCGGAGTCAAACCAAGGACTTTAAAAGTGGTATTAGTAGCTGATCCGCCTGGTGTCTAGCATTATGGATTTAGTGCTAAGTCTGGTCGGCCCGGTGTCAGGATAATGTGACTGAGTGTGGTATATGCAGCGCTCAGTACATCAGACATTAAAATTCAAACAACCAACCAACCAACCAAGCTTCATTCTTGTAAGTGTATGATTTTAATGCCTTTTTTAATCGTATTTATTGAACATCTATGTTGTTTTTGCAAAAACTTAAACAATGTGCCTTCATTGAAAGGACAAGAAAGATTTATCTTAATCTATACTCCACAATTTATTAAATAACTACAGTTGCTGGATTTATCACAAATTTTCATCTTACTCAATCTGCAAACTCAGAGCATGTAGCCCAAAAAGGATGAAAAATCTGTTCTTTTGCACAGCTAGTTGCACTTGTATTCTGTCTAGTGCTCACAAAGCAAAGTACTTGGTCAAATAGGTCTGCCCAATGACTCTGCCTGAGCTAATAATCTTCAAGGCCTTAAACAACCTATACTGATAGGATACTGATATCATACATGCATAGTCTAAAACATTCTAGTCTTATGCCAATGATTCCCAGGTCTGTTAACAATGTCTTTATGCCAAAAAGTTGATAACACCACTACTGCTACTCAGCTAGACTCAAGCTAATGTGTACAGCTTTGCTTGTACTTAAATAAAGATCTGGATAAATTTTTATTAAACACAGGAAAGGGGGAGGGGGTTCCATGTGATTTAAATTAAATGTTTGCATCAATTGAACTATATTTAGATTACTGATTTTATTCTCACTAATAATTTAAGTTTTGGATAATTGAAGTTAACTTTTGTTTCCTTGGGGCTGGAAATATGCAATCTGGACTGTAAAAAATATGATTTTGATATGTGTACTGCATGAAATAATGGGCTCTTGATAGGCCTAAAAGGCTATAATTCCCAAGTATATAACATAGGTCACCTGTAATTCAGTTCCTATTTGCTTTCCTTTATTACAATACATGTATATTTTTTATTATGATTAAACAAGTTATTTAGGCCCTGAGGTGTTAATTTTACACAGGTTCTATTGTAATTGTCATACTTATAGTGCAAACCATACTGGTTTTTTTTGTTGAAATAACTGTGTTAAGTTGTCTTTTGCCATGCATCATTTATTTTTGTTGCTTTTATTTTCAATAAAAGTACATGTTATTTGGTACATCAGCTTTCTTTCCCTTTTTGTTGAGAGTATGTGAACATTGTTTTGGGCAGTAAATTCCTTTTTTCTGAGGTCAAAAGTGATGTTATAGCTATGTATCTGTAATTGCATGTTTTTCTTGTGTTTAGGAAATGGGGCTTGTTACACACAGTTGATATGCCTTTCTGTTTCATTCAACCAGAAGTTTGTTTACACTTTTTACCCAATCAGAACAAACTCTGAAAGGAGTTTAACATTAAGTTCGTCAATAAACTAACACAAAAACACCAAATAAGACTTACGTCTATTTTGAACTTGACATTCTAAGGATGTAAAATCTAAAATTTGATTGCTTGCTTATGAAAAATAAAGAACAACATTGACAGCAGTGATTATTTTAGATAGAACAAACAGTTTTCAAATATTTGAGTTTAATTCAAACAACGATTTTGATTTTTCTCAACAAATTTGAGTTATTTTACAGTTCAGAAATTTATTATAGGTATTTATATACATAAAAAGTACAGACAAGTACACTGTGTAAATTCTATAATAATATACTGGATGATACACCCGTGACCAGTACATGATATACACAGTGTTGATTGTATTTCCACTTTGCAGCAACAAATGAATCAAAGTCAGTCAACAATTGGCCTGCTTTTACAATATACAAAGTTAGAGACCTTGTCATCAACAATAAAGGAAACCAAGTTGACAACGTGAAAACTTTGATTTGAAAACTGGCAATAAACACATTGGCACTTTAAAACACATCTTTAAGTTAAAAGTTGAAAAGTTGAACTGAAGGAAAAACTTCAACCCCCCCCATTTTTATGATGATACCATCATTATCATTTTCTAACACAAAACTGTTTTCATTTATATCAAGGCTGAGAGGTGTCTTTCATGCGCCTTTCCTAAGTAATTTAGGGTTGTTCATTTACAACACAGTCACACAAGTAAATGTCAAAAGTTTTTGAAATAGCAGTAGTTTTCTGAGGATTTTGTAAACATGAATTGTGCTGCGTTAAGGGCTTAAAATCTCAATACTGATGACACTAATAAAGCTTCTACTGTTCTAGTCTTTTGCATTTGCCAAATATAGCCGGCACTATGTGATTCGGAATATAACAAAGAACATGTATGTATACAGTTTTGTATATATATTGACCTAGAAAATATGAAAATATCTCATATGAAATCTTTGAGTGATCGCTACTCCCAGTTACCAACTGGGGGCAGCGTGGCAGAGTGGTTAGCGCGTCGGACTCGCGATCTGGAGGTCATGGGTTTGATTCCCGACCATGCCATGTTGCAGTTGCCTTGGGAAAGCAATTTACCTTAACTTTCCCCAGTCCACCCACCTGTAAAATGGGTACCCAGCTCCAGGCAATTCTTGAATTTATGCTCCTGCAACACCCTGCATATGGGTTTAAAGTGGCCTTAAATGTACTGGTCTGCTGGGGCATTAGTGGCGCTGCTCTTGTGGCGACACAGTTATGCTGAGTAACAAAGCCAAATTTCCCAAAAGGGATTAATAAAGTGAATAAAAAAAATAGAAATAAAAATAAAAAATAAAAAAAAGTTACACAGATTATCCATCCAAGAATGTGTTTTTTTTTAAACTCTATGTTTAAGCTTTTTTAAAACTTTCAAACATAACCCCTATCTTTTTTTAACATGACTTTAAGTTTAAGGAGAAAACTGCTGTTAAATGAAACACAAAAAACCACTTGAAAGTGTTCGTTTAATAGAGCTAATTCCAGCCTCTTATTAGAGGGAAGTAAAGGAATTAGGTTTTGATATAAAACCCCTATAAATTCATAACAAATCACTGCTCAGAGTAATAGCTACCTATCCCCTTTCCTTTTAGGATCCAAGAACTTCTGCACGGATAGCCTACTGGTTAAAAAAAAGGGTAACATGGATAGCGTGTTTGTCTTGAGATGAGCTAAAATACTGTAATGCATTTTAGGGATCATAAATGTGCATATGTATGCGTAAGAATAGTGCAGATTTAGCACTGTTACATCATTGTCTAATGCTTAAAACCACGGAATCCTGTTGGAGCATATGTACATTTTTCATAACTAAAATTCAAATTAAGAAAAAAAGATATTTGATGACCACCCATTGACTAAGATGGACATTGCAGAGTGAAGATGTACATCAAATGAATCAGTTTATATGATATTAGAAAAAAATTCAACGTAAAGATACCATTTTCTTTCTTCAACTCCTTACCCTCTCACTCTTCTTATCTTTCTATCTTTCTCTTATTCTGATTCACAAAAGCATTATTTTAGCATCAAGTGTTTCTCTGTGTTGCTCTTGTTTACCTCCGCCCCCTCTCTCTCCTCCCGGAAGTATACACCATCTCCTCTGGTTTCCTTTATCATTTTATGCCACCCATCTTTGTTCTCTCTGATTTTCTTTTCTCATTAAAAAAACTAATATTACATGTACTTTGTTTAAACTTTCCCCCCAGCCCTTATTTCCCAGAGAGAACACACGATGACTTCAAAATAGTTATACAATGTACTAATTTTGGCTTTTTACTGTTTACAATTATGTAATTATGTAATGGTAATTATTCAAATTTATTATTCCCACGTAGGAATTTTTTCCGTACTGCAGTTTAACTTTAAACATTCAACAGATATGCTCATCTATTCATTCGTTTTAGATTAGTTTCAAGTGCAACACGCCCCTATAGTTCAAGTTAAGCAACACAAAATGTGCTCTTGTGGTCACACACATACACAATATAAATTTCTACATTTATTTTATTTGTATGATGAAATACTGTTTTGTATCATAGTTAAAAAATCACTCGAAAATGAATACTGAAATATTTCGTGATATAATGTCATGATATAGAAAATGACTTTGCATTCATGATGGCACGTTTGGACAGTGAAAACATGAACAGGATATTAAAGAGAATGAAAACAGAGACCTTGAGTTATCGGAGAGAGCCCCCATAAAATGACCCAGTTTGTTAAAAAATGTGATAATTTTACTTCCTTTCACGCTCTTTGTAATCAACATTATCTCCTTAAGTCAAGCTTTTATAATGACTGATTTGCAGTCAAAAATAGCGCTCAGCATAGATTCAAAACTTAAAACGTAAAACTTATATAACAATTCAATGTATTACAAGTTAAAGGAAAGGTAAATGCCTGATCATTATTCATAACCAAAATATATGTAAGGCCCTAAAAATGGTATAACAAAGTCATACACATGATGCCCTCTGAATTTAAATAAGCAAAACAAAAAGAGCTGAATTGCTGAAACACCTGCATCAGCGATATCCCAACTCAGATTGTGCAGCGATAGACACCTTTTCACTCAAACTAGATTTCTATTTTCACATTATCTATTTCATTCCAAATATTCTCTATGGCATGTTTAGCTTGCACACGAAGACGCATGAAAGTCGAAAGAACCCTTGGTGCATTATGGACGTGTGGATCCTGTAGCAGAATGCCTAAGGAAAAACAGAGATCCTCAGCTCGCTCTAAACACCGTATAAGTTTACCTCGGAGTGCCACCTCGTAGTCCAGCAACACAGCCACGTACTCTGCAGTCTGATGCAGCTCCAGCTTTAGATGCACGATATTGCACGCTGCACGCTTCATCTCAGAGGAAAGATCCGAAGCTTTATCTCCTTTCGGTGCAGAAAGTTTTGAAAGCGCAAAGGAATTGTCAGATGACAATATGAGTGAGGAATTGGTAAAACTGTGTTCAGAAGAATTGCTAGAGGCAGACGTGACCCGCGTACTTGTTTCTAATGAATTATCTAATGTTTGCTTTTCGGTAAAAATCGCACCGCTATTTTCGTTGGATCCGTCCATATAAGATTTACACAGTTCACTGTAATTATCCTCTGCCCATTCGAGAAGCAAGTCGTCCCATTCTGCAGCTGCCCTATTTGCGTCCCCAACATATTTTCCAGCAGTGACAGCACATACAAGTTTGTCTGCAACGATTTCCGCCATTCCGTATAAAGCTTTAACCACCTCTGGATGTTTCATCTTACGATGTGTACTTGCAATTTTATACCATTTCGTTATTTTACTATCCACCAATTGTGAGTTTACTGTATTTTTGGTATCTTTTGGTATATAATTAGAATTGAATATGTTGCTATGGTTAAAGTTTTTATTTTGGTTATCTTCTTTCGCACACTGAAGGCAAATCGGCCTTCCAAATTCATTCGGTTCCGTTTTTCGAAACACAAATTGCCGGACGAAGCGTCCACAATTAAAGCATTTTTTGCCAGAGAGCAAGTCATCGGGAAGTTCGTGGTCTAAAAGCAACTTAGACAATAAAACATCATCCTTTCGTTGTTTCGTGAATTCTTTATACCTCCGGGCGTATTCACAGGGCGCAGGCCAGTGTGGGGAGTTCAGACAATTAGAGCAAAACTGGAGGGAACACCGACATACAATAGGTATTGCCCTCTCGAGTTTTCTTGAGTTACTTTTTTCGAGGATAGAAAAAACCTGCCTGCAATTTTTATTGGGGCAAATGATCACATTAGGGGCCAAAAGACTTACATGACTTCGTATTTTACTTTCAATTACGCTGCGGATTTTATCGACACTCAGCAAAGTCAACAAAGTAATAGGGTCAACGGGGTTGTCACAGCCATCCTCGACACAAATAGCAACAGCTTTTAGGGATAAATCTGCTTTCTTGATCTGTCTGAGGAGTCGAGACTTCCAACATTGCTCACAGAACCAGTGACTGCACACGTCCAATGCCATCAGTTTATTCCCACCGTCGGTGCTCTTTTCCAGTAGGCATCCGCCACAGATGTGCGATTCACATGGCCCACGCTTTACATCTTGATTACTCTCAGAATAATGTGCAGTTTCGAAGAAATGTCTGAGACCATTAATGTTGAATAAGGCACGCCCTTTGTCTTCGGCATCTTCTTTGGAATACCATTCAGTTGCCCGTGGTATACTTGTGTTGGTGAATTCCCATTTCATGACTGAAAAAAGCATGGGAAAGTTGCAGGTGGGCCGATTATAGTAATGATTGTTTTTCTTGTTCTGTCTGTTCTCTTTCGCTACGAGATAACGAAGATCTACATTATCGATGACACTTACGACGCATTGAATCAACTCCTGTATCTGCGTGACATTTCCATTTAAGGCGCTGTGAAAGTGAAACAGTGCCTTCTTTGCTGAGCTAGCCCATGTGGAAGCAACGTGAACACGGAACAAGTCTACTCCTTGGTTACTATCTTTGCAATAAGTGAACACAAGATATGTTGTTAAGTCCAATTTAGGAATCGCTCTGAGTCGCAAGCGGTTCATAAGGGTAACATGATGAAATACTATGCGAGAAATATTGATAGCGAAACGGCGGGGTTTGCATGCCGCTTCCTTATAATCACGACGGAATTCCGTCTGCAGGGTATCTGGGCGGGTCGATTCCCGAAGCAACTTGATGAGCATGGAACCTTCATTTTCTTGTTCAGTTGCCGTCCTGCCCCTTTCAGTAGCATCTCTCATGGACTTTACAGCACCACCCTGATCGAACTCCTCGCCTCTTTTAACGACCCTTTCGTTGTCACCATTTGTTTTTTCCGAAATACTATCATCAGGAGTTCCAAGACTACTTTCAGCATTTTCAATAAATGGGGGAACAATCTCTGGCTTCTCATTCCTTTCTTTTTTATGTCTTCGCTCGGCTCTGATCTGTTCAACATCCCCTTTTTCTTTTGATTTTGTTTGTTTTCGTCTTTTTTGTTGAAACTTGTTGATATATTTGTGTGTTTCAGTGTCTATAACCGAAATTTTAGTTTCAGTAAAGTAAACGTCATCCTTTCTGTAAAAATCTGTGGTAGATTCGTCTAAAATCTTTTTTCGCCAATCATGGCGTTTGTACGACTTGTTGTGGTTACTTTTGTCACTGAAAAAGGCTTTGTATGAATCATCTCTAGGTTTTTCATACGGCCTCCCTCCCTTATGTGGGGCAGGTGATGGCCAGCGACAATAGTAAACTTCCTCAGAGTCCGATTCACTTTCCTCAGTGTCATCCGACAGATCATCTCTTTCCTCTTTATAGTGAGTGTAACCTTTCCGACCTGTCCTGCCCCATCGGAGTTGTCTACCTTGCGGTACGATGTAAACACTAAGTGGCCGCTTTTTGGAAACTGGCCTATATTTAGTTTCATGAAACATTTCATCCTCAGATTCTTCGTCAGAATCGTAAAGTTCTCTGCTGTCTTTGCCTCGGCCGGCATATTTACTTTGGAATATCCCTCTTGTTGCTTTTCCAACAAATTCTCCAAAATCAAGCTTTACAATCGGTCTCTTTTTTACAAGCAGCTCACGATAATGAGTGCGATGCTCATAATTTAAGGTTCCTCTGTGCTTATACTCCCACTGCCAATCCCAGTCAAAAAGATCGGCAGCCATTTTTGTAAATGACCTAACCGATTTTCAGTTTGTATGACCTATCCGACGCAATCAGCTTTTATAGAGAAAACAGAACTCATAATTCTGTTACAGTAGTTTCTGAGCAGTAGGCCATTTAGCGTTTGAGTTTTACTAAGTAAAAAAATGCACATTTTCCTCGTAACTAATCAGGCAATATCCAGAAACGCGAAAGTTTACAAGGCAGCTACAGCAAAGGCAAAGTTTATATAGAACCAGGACAGTATCTTCTCTAGGTTTTTTGCATTGTCTTCGCATTTAACGCCAGAGGTGTTGTTTGCTTTCGATGAACCACATGCCTTATGAGTCAAACGCCCTCGGTGAAATCTGAAAAAAAAACATTGATTAAATTTATTTGATGTTCCCCTTTAATATCTGATATAAAAAAACTTTTGTTCATTTGAAATACAAGAATTTGAGGTGCACCTAATGCTTTTCCATACCGATACCTCAAAGATTGAAACTTCAAAAATATAACATTCTCTGAAACGGTTTAAAATAGTGTTAAAATTGCATTATTTTGTATCTGCGAATTTGGAGTACGCTAACGTGTATATGCCCTAGTCATTAAATTTGCTATTGGCCCAATTTTTTTCATAACCACAAAGAATGCCACAGCACTGCACTAGAAGGACTTAAAAAAGAACTTTGCATGATATGGTTTTTGAAAATAAAAATCGGTATTTAGCTAGAAATGCACTGTCGTTTAGAGAAAATTAGAAGTGTCAGACAATAAAATTCAGCGAAGTGACCAAACCGTTACTGGCAAAGCTTTCAAGTATAGTTTAATTATGAAATTTAGACATACGGCTGCTCAATTAGGAATGAGATTAAGCGCAAATTATCGTTCCTATTGGAAAACTTTCTCTTATAAGTCAATTGCTTGTAGGCAAAAACGATAATACTGTAATATGAACAAGTTGTGTTTCCATAATGAGGATTAGTCAAATGTTATTTTGATAACACCAACGGTTGACTTAGTCAAAGAACAGCGAACCCTGTAGTCTACTTAAAATTGATGCGTGTGTAGGCCTACAGGTCTTTAAACAATTTTTACATAGCTTTGGCATATTATTTCCGGTCTACATGAAGCCTACTCACTTGCATGTGATAGTCACGTCAAAAAAGATATTTAAATTTATTAATATTGCAGTTTTCTTTTGCTTAGCTTAAAAATTAAGGACTTTGTTTTGTGTAAATTTCCATGTAGGCTCTTTTAGCATTTTTATGCATGCATGATTGCATTATGTTTTCCAGTGAAATAATTATATGTCTTGGCGTACTTTCATTTGTTCTATCATAAAATTAACATTGCAACAAATACAGTAGTTATTTGGTGACGCTTATACTTACCATGCCAGCCCTACATCCAACACCGGGGAACATTGATTGTACCTAACCGTGGTCCTCATTCTGTTTACGTTGACAACGAAGTGTTGGGGGTCCTTTGCAGGCTTTAGTTTGCTGTGAAAGTACGTTATTTTCACACATTTACTTTCACTCAACCGACTTAAAACGACTGAAAGTTGTTAAATCACTGAAAAACGCATTTTACTGCTCTGACATACATAATTAGAAGGACGTCGCTTCCAGATCAGTTTTAACACAGCAATGCAACGAAAAACCAGAGTGGTGGTCTCAGTTATTCAATCCCAAGTTTCCTTTGCTACAGGAAAAAAATCGATCAATCATACCAGTACTGTATACTTCACTGACCGCGTAGACTTTTAGACGAGGCAATCGAAGAGCAGCGTCGACTAAGATCTATAAATAGGGTCATTTATAAAGTTGCAGCCACAATACTAGCCTTGGACTGGAATTTAAAGCACTTGTACCGGCATACAGTCTAGAACCAGGCCATCCTCTGCCTGGATGTCACTATTAGTTGACAAGATTCAACCATGCATATCCGTTATTTTCTTAAACACTAAATCTAACAATGTAGTGCATTGAGGGTAGCGTATTGATCCACTGAGGGAAAAAAACAAGAGATGTTCAGAGTAGTTTTAATGCAACGTTTAAGAGATTATTTCAATGCAAAATTAGGAAATCGATCGCCGGGCTGTAAGAGAATCCGTGTTCAGCCTACGTCTGTCACCTGCTATATAGCACTGTTCTACTAATTTTTTTTTCTTCAGAAAAATGAAGTTATTCTGTTATATACCAAGAAAAATCATAATTCAAGACTTGTTGCGAATGTTTGAAATAAATTCATGATTGGTTACACTAACTTGCAAACATAAGTTGGTGATATCTTTCATACATGTTTTTTAATTTTAAATTTACGCTGTGCTTCGCCTTCTTTGTTGTGTGAATGATGTAAGCATGGTTAAGCGCTTTGAGTTGATATTGTTTATTGGGATACAGTGCTACATAAATCTATATTTGTTTCTATTTATTTGTAACTCGTTAAGACTTGAAATAATCGACCTATTCCGGACGCTAATAAAGGTACGCCATCAGAAGGAATCCTATACCTGAATAAAAGCAATGTGACTTTAAGGACGATTACTTTAGGTGAATGCGTTTGTTTAAGAGCATGGTAAATAATTACACATGGATCAAACAGCGTTGAGTGTAAAGATATAGCTGTATGAATGAAAGGTTGTTAGCCTACCTTTGTATGGATGCACGTAGGCCTACTTTTGATTATTTGACAGGGATGTAGGAGCATAAGACTTTCAATGTTTGTAGGTTTTGCCAACTCGACATTTTGTTTTTACTCACGATAAAGTACTAATTTGATTAAAAACCTATTAGCTGTGACTAAATTTTGTATTGCCGAAACTATAAGTTTTTAAAAAAGCTACATAACCGCTATTGTTTAGGGCAGTACCATGAGATGCGAGCCCCTGTGTAAAGAGTAAGGTATGGAGCAACAAAGTAAAGTTTTGGTTGATTTCCTTATGATATGATTAGTTCTTTGGAATTTTAACATCTTCTGAAGTGCTTATACGGCGACAAAAAAGAAGCAAGGGAATAAGGCATGAGGCTGGACTCCAACCGGGATCCAACAGACGAACTTGAATCTGCCGAGGGAACTTACACTGCTATGCCGACTACACTACATGCCCGCACGCCCACCCAATGAGGGCTTTTGTTCTGTGTCAGGCATCAGGCGGACCGCATAGAATCGTCACGGCCACATAACACATTACAATTTAGTCAGTGGTCACGACAGGCAAGCCGTATGGAGAATGCATGTCACTCGCTTTGTCACCAAGCGGTAGTGCTCACCTCGTCTATGCTCTGGAAGTCTAGCTCTCTCATGCGGCGATTTAAGTCTTCAACAGATTTTGGGGTATACTGTAGAAACAGCAGCCCTCACACTGCGGTACTGCAGGAATTCGGCGCCTCAGGTGGCGCGCCACTTGACAAGGCGACGGATAGCCTCACTAGGGAGTAACTGACACGTTAAGATGAAACGAATGTGTTCTGTCAAACGAGCAATCGCTGAAGGGTCTTTCAGATTTATCGTCCAATTCATTCTAATTTTACGCGACAAACCGTCGTTTGATGTGGGTCCTTCAAGGTCTCTGCACATAAGTGATGATGCTTTAAGGTTTGGTGCAAATAAATGCGTCAGAAAGCGACAATGTTGCAGATTGGTTATAGCGACGTGTATTTACTTTGAGCTCTCTAAGAAAACATGCCTTGGTCTAAATGCCTGCAACGTAGCGACCGAGATTTCAGACAAGCACACGTCTATGAATGGGAAGTTAAAATCAAGTAACTGTGGTGTCCCTTTTGTCTATTGGCAATAGATAAGGAGTGTCTGAGTAGGGGGTGGATTTTTTTTACAAACGCTTCGCACTTAGGCTTTAGATATTTCCTATTTTAAAACGCAATTAATCAACTTTCTCGCGGGTCTTGTTGCTCACTTGGGGGCGCTGATTCCAAAATATAATTAGTTTTTAGCTCCGATAAGTATTTTTTGCAACACTTTCATTCCCGACGGCGGTCTAATTCTGGAGAATCATATTTATCGGCCTGTCTCTTCCAAAACTGTTCAATAATAAATTATCAGCCGTCTCCTTATGTAAAAAAAAAGTCTCCACTACTACCGTCCAATCCTAAAAATTAGACCGCATTATGTATGTACTTACATCTACCGACCCATCACATATCACCAGGTCATTTCTAAACTCGTAACGTGTCAGGTACCCTTAAAAAGGTTGATCTTTTACAAAAGGAGAGAGTGATCCGTCAGGATATCCATCACTTCGTCTCAAAGGTGTCTCTCTGCAATTTCAACACTGCTGCTTCTCGGACTCTATGCGGTTGAGTCACATGCTTGGGAACGGCCAGGCGCTGGGCTGCGGTCCATTCACCTGGTGGAGAATGTCGAAGGGGGCGGAGGAGAACCGCATGAAGCACTCTTTTATGGCTAAAATCCAGGTTCATAATATGCCATTATATGCGACGAGCCAAGCTACTAGCTGCAGCGGAGTTAAAAATCAGCATGGTGGAAGGTGTATCCGCCACCGGATTAAAATGTCTCTCCGCCGCAATTTGTCTGCGGTCCTAGTGGGACTTGGCTCCTAGTTGGCAAGTGCGACACGCCGTCAGCTGCGCAGACTTACGGAGAGTCGATTTCCCTACGCGTACTGGTCACAGCGGAATACTGTTCCAATGTATGGACCAAGAATTCTCACACCAATCTTACTGATGTAAAACAGAGAGTCCATGAGAACAAAAAACAGGCTGTATAAAATCAAAACCTGTCCAGTGGCTCCCATTTATTAGCTCAATACATTACCCAAACAAAAATGAAATTGCCAGATAATGTACCCGTCAAGGAAATTTTAACGCATGCCCTAACAACAGCAAGACTCAAATCCCGAAGGCCACCATACAAATCGAAAATCATAGAGAAGAATGCAACAAACATGTGGCAAACTGAATATGAGCAACATTCCATCAGGTGGTACTATCATTGATGACGCCCCCCCTCCCCGGCTTTTTTTTAGATTGCACGAAAGGAAATACTGGGTCGTTTCAAACAGACTCTTACAAATCACGACAGGACTGCATACAATATGCATAAATGGCGACTAAAGGACTCACCAATGTGCCCATAGTATGCAGTAAAGACATCAAATGAAGCATCTACAACCTGGATCTGTTTCAGTTTGGAGGTATGAAAACCAGCCATGCTGTACTACTACTATAGCACTTGGTATTTATTCCTTATCGAGTTACACCCATTTTATATTGTCACAACCTGGGTTAAGGTTTATAAACTTGAAACTTGATGCATATCTTAAGATTGTCGGTGGGCTGAGTGTTTTCACGACAAACACCTGGGTGTATATATATGCATTGTTCTACGCCAGCACCTAATTCCTATTTCTTGCAATCTGTATGAGGAAAGAATGTAGACTTGCATCTCTCAGGTTTTCTTTACATGGAAACCGATTTGTAGGAAAAACTGTAGAACGTTTTAGCAGCTTTCAACAAGCAATTGCAAGGGTAAGGAGAAGGCGTTTAATTTTCGATTTTGATTAGTCTTCGAAAAATAGCTCAACGTTGAAATTGGTAACATTTCTTGCATTTGTTCCAACCTACAAATCGTGTTACGTAGGGATAACTGTCCTTTCCTATTTAATGTGGACTGAAAAAAGGTATTTATGCGATTTAGGCACGACAATTTTTCATTTCACTGTTTATTTACAATACCACTTTCATCTCTCCTCTAAACATTAAAGACCACAGAATTTAAACAAGTTACATTTCAAAAGGTGTGAGCACTGGTGGAATCAGTAGGGCGGTTGACCGCTGTTCAAGAGGCACCGGGTTCGATGCCTTCTCCGTGCAAACATTTATTTTCTCCCCTGTGCCCACCCACCACTTAATGGGTAGCTAGATCTCTTAAAACTCGGCGGAAATAAAGGAAGCCAATGGAAAACTACCTTACCAACCAAGTGCCTGAAAAATAAGGACCCTGCTGCCTGTTCCGTTACGCTCGTCTCGAGTATGGGAAACTACACTTTTACGTTACTCTACATTGCAAAAAGGCTGAACTTGTACTTGTTTATCCTGTAGAAGGATCTAATGTCTTTTGTAAGTCAAACAGTAAGACATTTACGCCCGTATTAGTTCACTGATGTACAACCTAGGCAATCTTGGGACTGACATTAGGGCTTTCCGCTCAATACTTTTCGAAAACTGTATAGAACAGTTTTTAAAAAGGATTGTCTATTAAGAGTAACTGTTTATTATAACATTAAAAAATATTGGAAAATGTGCTAGTAATTAAACGAACTTGAAAACAGCGATAAATTAAAGCTACAACTGAGCGCATTAATGTCTTTTATCAGTCTATGTTATCTATGAACAACCTTTTGTTATTATTACTATCGTTATTGCAATTGTTATTATTATTGTTACTGTTGTTGTTGTTCTTATCATTACCATAGTTGTCGTTGTCGGTCGTGATATTATCATAAATGGTGTTGTCGACAACTTTTTTCCATCTTTTAAAATCGTTCTTAATATTGCAGTTAAGAATAATAATATGAAGAAAATCATCATAGATTGAGACATTGCGCAATTAGTTTTGCCCTACCATGAACAATGATTAGTCCTCAGTGAACTGACATTGAGAGGATAGAGGGTCTCCCTCAGGACTGTGCGGAGCTAATGGTTAAAAAAAAACAATATTAAATTCACCTAGTGACCAATTATGTACACATGCAATTACACAATGCAGATTTATTATGTAATGCAAAAAACAACTGAATTTTGTTCGTATAACCAGCTTACCAAGTCAGGTCAAGCGTAGGTCTTGTGTGAAAAGACACAGGGAAAACAAGATATTGAAACATGTGAGACACCGTATAGATTGCCAGCCTAATAAGTCTTACGTCACGGCCTTAGACCTATGCTTTTATTTCTTTAGTTATTATTTTTGGAACACAATGTAAGCTTACAAAGGATTTAGGATTTTAGTAGACAGCTGCTACGAGCGGTTAGCGCGTTTAAATTACTGACAAACTTTTTGTTTCAGGAATAGAATCTACAGGCCTAGAGGACAAAATGGAGAAGGGCTCTTGAAATTGTTTAAATGTTGGCCCATAATTATGTACTAAACTTTTCAAGTTCGAATGAACGTTAATTCTACTTGTTCCAAATATTTTACTAGGTTTCAAGTATTAATTTTGTCTTCAAGAATTCAACTGATCGCATTGTTTCCAAGATCGATCATTTTGCTACTACCTACCATGACCCAAGTAGTTTATCGAAGTCTCAGTAATGACATAAATGGTGCTAAAAGCAGAAAAAAAAACAGCAAAAGCTTCTGTGGCAGAAGAACAGTCTCGCGAAAGGGTATGCAAATGCATTCATATTATGCACAGTAGGCCTACATTACAGAAGTACACTACTAACAAAAAGATATAGTTTCCAAGCCATTCGGGGACAACGTGTTTGCTTTCAACCATACTTAATTAAAGGAAGACATTGCCAACATCAATTTCTATAATTTTAAAATAAATAAAACATATATTCTTATAAGCTAATGGAACTAAGGCGCTTGAGAAAATCAAATACAGTGGAATCCACTTAAATCAACACCTTTAAGGGAAACTCTTGCTTAAAGTCAATACTGTTTCGCAGCCCATTCTGTATTTCTTTATATCTTTGTAATGGTTAAAATCAACTCTTGCTTAAACTTAAGTCAACACATTTTTTCGGTCCCGGTGTGTTGACTTTATCAGGATTCAACTGTAATAAACTTTGAGGTTAATATCTCGAATTTCAGACAAAGTAAACATCCAGGTATCTTTTTGTTCTTCAACATAATCGTTAGACCTACAAGAAACCTTTCAACTTTTCTTATTGCCCGGCCTGTGCGAATATTAAAAAAAATAACGATTTTGGCCTAAATATCGATACCTAATGAAAACAAAAACAAAGACAAACAAACCATGGTTACTCTTCACGGTTCTGCTTTTTTACATCATCCATTGTCACCTAGCTCCACCAGGGACAGACAGGGCAGGAACCCGACTGATTTACAAGTCTGAATCTCTTCTGCTCGTTATGACGGCCATTTGGTCTCAAGTAGCCAGTCCTCACCCAGTGTAAATCCTTTTATCCCTGAGGCAACAATCGATCGCTTTGCTAGTTAGAAATAAGAGGCTTGCCTTTAACAAATGCGACCTATACTTTTGCGAAATACAACTTTGTTGGTGTTAAATAGTGCTTAACTCTCAGAATAAAAAAAAAGGCAACGAGGCTTTATGTAGAAAACTATAGAAACAATACAATTGAATACAGAATCTATAAAAAGGTCTTGTGGCAATAGTTTATGAGTCAATTTATTTCATATTTCACTGAGATTAGTGGTGTAGCCATTCAACTTCAAAAATATACCATCGTGTTCTTTATTATGACATTCTAGATAAGAAGGTCTTGTTTCGGTATAATTATTTGTTACGTTTTGAAAAATAGTTTTAACTTATATTATAACTCAAAACAAATACACAAGTCAGGTCGGTAACGGTACGTGTTTCGATACTAACGCACTGACATTGACAAAGAAAAAAAAATTAATGGTTTTCATAGGCATGGGAAAGTTTCTGTTTATCCAATATCAATGTCGTTCCTCATTGAGGGATCTTGTGAACGCTGAATGTAAAAGGCAAATACTATCTACCGCTTCTCCGCTCCCCACCTACCTCTCAGTTTTTTTTGTGGATAAAATACATGTAATATCATTTGGTTGATAAATGAGAAACAAAGATCCTCGTACTCTTTTGATTTGTGATACAAAAGCCTAATTTGAAGCTTCAGTAATCTGAACATAGATCAGCAGTCTTATAAGAAATGAATTATGGCAAAGGCGCAATTTTCATGATTGTAATGACACAAATATAGCTTTATTAGCTGGAATATATGCACTGCAAAAATGGAAAAAAAAACATATTAAATTAGGAAATATTAATGGGTACATATCAACGAGATAAGAGAGGGTTTAAAAGAGGGAGAGAAAGAGAGATAGAGAGAGAGGGAGGGGGAGAGAGAAAGAGAAAGAAAGAGAAAGAAAGAGAGAGAGAGAGAGAGAGAGAGAGAGAGAGAGAGAGAGAGAGAGAGAGAAAGTGTCTGAGACTTGAGAGATAAAGACTCAAACATCATTTTCTACTCTGTCTTTTTAATGTAAGCCCCGGCTAATGTGTAAAATATTCACTCCACTTCTCATCCCCGTTAATTTTTATACCATTGATCTCACTTTCTTTACCATCTCATACCATGAGTTTTTCCCCGAATGCTGTGCCTCTAGAGTTATCTCGGATTCCCCACTAGACAATCGATTTACAGCCTTGCTCTCACCGGAAATTTCATGTTTACTTTAGCCAATCATAACATCTCCTTTTGGTACTTTATAGGCAATGCCGAGATTAATGGAGTTTCTACTCCAAGAAGCATCTTTTCCCCTTGAACGATATTTGCAAAGCCGGCGTCTTCAATTTATTTATTAGGCACTGCGATGCACTAACAATGCAAATATAATCATGATATGGCATGCCTCCATTTTATTCTATCGAAAGAAAGAAGCCTATTTTATGATTAAGAAGACAATTTCCTCTCTGTCAATACACTCATGAAAAAAAAATTAAACATGTTCTGACAGTTGTATGCTTTGTCTGCGGATTTCAACATGGCTCAAAGACATGTTGAAAGTTCCCCATTTTCAGGAAACTATTCTTTTCTTTCCTTTCATTTAAAAGGAATAAATTATTCTATTCATAAAGAGTCCTAACAATTATGCTTTTTTTATCAATACCCTTTTTGCACTTGACAAGCGCGCGTATTCTGAAAGTCACGTTAACATCCAAAGTACAATAATACGATCTTATGGTGGCCTATGCATAAAATACAGAAAATCCAAAATTTAAATATTGCTAGCAGTGATTTAAATTTATAGAATTTTTTACTATAATATTATCAACTTTGAAAAAAATCGAGTGAATTTATCTAAACTCTCCGCAAGACGATACGATGAGGCCGAAAATCTCAAAATATCATTTTGGGAAAAAAGAAGGGAGGTGGAAAAAGGAATCATGTTTCCGTATTATTTCTAGTTTCATAAACCGTTGGTTTCTTTCTTTAATTTTTACAATATTTAAATATCTTTAAAAAACTTGGAGATTAAACTTTAAAGTTCCTTTCAATGCAATCTCATTCTCTTTGAAATTGCCTTCGTGAATTTTAATCCCCACATAGCGAATGTAAACTGCTATGTGAAGTCACTGACTCAGGAGGTACCAAATAAAACGGCCTCTGTTTATATGTAGTGGTACCACTGGTGCCGGTACCAAAGCGACTTCTGTAAAGGTCGCGCTGACTGGTGCCCTGTTTGTTTGTATACAACCTAGACTCATCAGACCCAGAATATAGAAAACCGGCACATTGTTGAACATGGCGGTAAAGTTTTAGTAATACGCTTGAGTAGGTCTTGAATCTACTTCCCTTAAGTCACCTGGTAATGATTGTGCTAAGTGTAACTAATTAAATGCTGATGGTGTCTTTTGCTATTTTAATCCCAACGTAACATACAGTAAAGGGCAAGACCCGAATACCGACTATAATAAAATAGCCAGTAAATTCTCCTTTCCCGTACGTTCTAACTATCGGTAATCTAATGAGACAGTCTGGAGCGCACATGGGTAGAATATTCACACAGTTGCCTGTTTGCGTTTCCGGTAACCTAGCCTTATCATAGCCATGCTCGCGGCCAGGGCTCAGTTTTGTATTAAGGAATTATATTTATACCATGAATCAAGCATATTAAAGTTATTTGTTAACTTAAACATGTTTGATTCATGGTATAATACAATTTTTTCTTGGTAGCCCCCCCCTCCCCCTCGCCCTTCTCCAACAGTATCTTCTCGGGGAGGAAATAACCAGATCTCTAAGGTTTAGTATGAAAAAAAACCTGGGGCCTCTATTTTATGTAGCAGGCAATTTTGTTTTGCTGTTATGTAAGAGCCAGTAAAATCATAATACTATCTTTCTATTATACGTTATCATGAATTCAAACAAACGTGTTAAGCTAAATTTGCATTATTGGCTTAAATAGTAAAAAACAGAATTACAATTGCACTTTATATATAAACTTTTTTTTTTTATCTGCCAAGCTCTTTTATTGTGCTGAAGCAGAAAAAAAAGGATCACTCGCAATAAAAGGACCTATGCCATAGAACTTAAGCGCCTATCTGAATAAAACATGCGCATCATTATTTTCTTTGCATTAATATTTTAAAAAAAACCCCACAAAATAACAAATTAATGAAACAAAAAGAAAATCGTAATTCGTCACCAAAAATTTACAACAGATTTCATTTTCCTTGTAATAAAACCCAGATATGAAAAGATTTAATAACCTTAGACCTCATTCGTAGAGCATAAATTTAAGCTAAATAGGAAAGTTTCAGACCACGCTAATATAAGTTATAACCAATCATCGATCTTTTTTCTCCTATTCGTCTTCACTTTTCCTCTCTTTCTGCTCTTTTCACATTGAACAAATCTAAATGGCAAAAAATTGGTTGACGAATCTCGAAAAAAAAAGGAGAAGAAGGAAAAGGAAAGATGGCACAGGCAAATAATCAAGAGCATTAACAGTAGGAGATTCAGATAATCAAAGGGTGAAGAGGCGACGATAACTCTTTCCTTGCCATGTCTCCACTGTTAGCCCGGGAGCTGCCGCGAGCGCTATCAGCATAGAATCTATGATTAAAGTGCAGATTGGACACTAACTCAAAATGAACAATCGCAAGCTGTATGTCTTTTCCATTTGGCGGCGTTCAACGTCAATATTATAAGAGAATGGTGATACACTTTTCAGGAAAAGTTGTTTTATTAGGCAAGCAATTGCCAATACCATGTCATCAAAAAATGTGCACAATCGACTTTTCTCGAACTTATGACCAAAAATTGGAATTTAGGTAAGCACAAGCTTGGCTGTTTGAACAAGTCCATATTCTTTATAGTTTATTTTTGCAAAAAGCGTTGTCCACACCGCAACGCCACAAAATAGAGGAAGCATAAATTATTTGAAAAACAAAAAGACATGTAACTAACCTTGAAGGGTCTAAAGCGTTATCATAAAATAACAAATTTGATTGTAAATCCATACAAAGAGCAAAAAGCAGCAGTCCGTTTAGCAAATATGGCTTAAGCGATTGGTTTGATATTAAAAAAAAGGCGTGTGACAGGGATGCATTCTCTCTCCAGCAATTTACACTTTGTACACCGAGACAATCATGCGAGTAGTCGTGGAGGACTCCAAAGAAATCAAAATATTGTAATAACGCCTTGAAATAGAAAAAGGAAAACTCTTAAACCAGGTAAAGAGCAAAAATTAGAATACTTTGGTCATACCAAACCGCACGACACTTTAAACAAACTAGAATCTATGCATGAGGACGCAGTAGAGGGTAGGAGGAGCAGGGGAAAGCCCAGAAGACGGTGGGAACAGGATATTGAAGAATGGTTGAAAATGGCAACTGAAGCGGGTCAAAGAGTATATGACACAAAGATTTCGGCACCTTGTGTAGGAGTCAACATACAAGGTTCATCCGTCTTGGAGACGAATTGTGTTGTGGTAAGTACGAGATTTAATTTCAAACCAATTCCTTATTCTATCTCTTAGTTGTTGTTTAAAAAATTTTTTACAACGGTTCCCAACCCTACACGACAAAGAAAATACAATAAATGCAAATCCACGTGACACAAACAAAAAGTGTAAAGTCTTATATAACTATACAAACTTTGGTCGTAACTGGCACGAAAGGAACAGAAAAGACGGTGCTCACCACTCGGCAGAGGTGAGGGGAATCTTCTACTTGTTAAGCTTGTCTATTCCATCCTAGAGAGAGAGAGAGAGAGAGAGAGAGAGAGAGAGAGAGAGAGAGATGCTCTCTAAGGCTTAGACGCTCCAGATCTTGGACAAGTAGAGATTCTCGATTTCGGTTCTAAAAGGGATAAAGGAGGTTTAAGAGTTGTAGGCGGCTTCAGTAGGATGTTTCATGATTCGTTATTTCTATCTCTTTTTTTTTTACTTTCATACGTATTTCAACTGTTTTCTCTATTAAACTCTGCATTACTTTTACTACCCAACTTGCCCCTTCTACGAATGGTGAAAATGAACCGTGTTTAAAGTGACAGATTGCAATGCTTACACACTTAAAATTCATGCATAGATCACAAAAAACTTGAACCTAAGTTGCTATCAAACCTTGTCAAAATGTTGATGTGCCTATCATTGCTTAAAACTAAAATGCCTTTAGAAGCACCTCTCTTTAAATCATATTTTTAAAGCTTTGGGTTGTCCCGCATCCAAAAGGAAGATACTGATAGTTTGTACCTTAGCTCCATTGTAATGAGATTCTCTGTTTGTCTGTCTGATTTTCTGTCTACCTCTGTCTGTCTCACTCTCCCTACCTCTGATTCCATCTAATTCTTTTAATCTTTTAACTGCATGTAAGTGTTCATTTTAAAATAGAAATCGCACATGCTTTTAGCATATAGAGCTAATCCGATTTTCTCTTCTTATCACTTTCTTACTCTCATCTCTGTCCATCTTGTTCTGACAATAAGTTACACCCACTCAAAAGCATTTTTTCAATAATCTACATCTTTGTCTATCTTTCTATTTTTCTTGTTTTTTTCTGTTGTCTCAAGTTTATCTCTTTCTACCTTCTCCATCCCTCTCTCCTATTCTTTTTTATATGCTCTATCTTTTCCATATTCTGCTTCTCCTCCTGCTTTTCTATATATATTCATCTTTCCTCTCTAGCCGTACCAACCTTGCATTTTTTCTATCTCTGACCGTTTCTATCTCTGACTGTTTCTCTCTCACAAAAACTCAACTTTTCAACCTTTAACACACAGAATATCTCTATTCTTTCATTTCTTTTTTTCTGTTTTTCTATAATTTATTCCCTTCATCTTTCTTCCTTTCTTTCTCTCAATTGCTCTCAGTCTCTATGCCGCTTTCTTGCTGTCGATCAGAGTTACTCTACTTCCACACACACGCACCCACACACACACACACACACCCTCTCTCTCTCTCTCTCGCTCTCTCTCTAGCCCGATCTTACATTCTCTCCCACTAGTTCCAATGCCCCCTTGAGATGCCAGTACATCACGCGAGGAAGACCACTCACCCAGCTGCGTTTCAGGCACTGTAATTGGATAAGAATGTTTACTGCTGCTGCAGTTTTATGGTAACCGTACGCCTGTGACTAGTAATGAAACTCGAAGTAAACTCCTATCAAAATACCATTTAATGACCAGCAGTTTTCTTGGAATTGCATAGAGTATCATAATAAAGGTAAGTGTGTAAAATTTGTTTCGATGCCTCAGCTCAGAACAGCATGAAGCTGGTAAACTAGCAAAACCAACCAGTACCCATGTATCGTAGCTAGGGGCCCATGCTTTATCTTTCACAAAAGCCACAATTAGGATAATTTTTACAATCATAAAATGTGATTCGGCAGCATTTGAGTTTGTTCCAAATTAAAATCCTTATTGAGGTGGCCCCATCAAAATTGTCTAATTTTGTCTAATTACTTTCGATGGAATTACTTCATCAGCGAAACTGTGTAAAATTTTGCTAGCGGTAAATATAATGAATAGCAGCATATGTATTTGTTTTTGTTGAATTTACATAGTCTTAAAATAGCGTTTCTAATCAATGCATACTAATGACCTCGTCAGCCTTTAAGTATTAAGTTTTTTTTGTTCACAATTTTACTGAAATTTAACTCTAAACCAGACCTAGCGTGATCTTTCCTGTGACCATGTAAATTTCTATGCTTCGAATTATAGAATAAATTTATGTACAAGCAAGTAAGCAGCAATGAGACAATATCATAATAAGATCTTTTTCGTGGTTGCGCACCCCTTTTCAAAATAGCAATGTAAAATGTAAATCGATTCGTAGATATGAGGCGACCAGTGCAAAATCCGGCAGAAGTCGGAATATGACATATTGAATTTTTAACATTTATCAAAACTACATTCTATGCCCTTGAAAAAAAATTAGAAGTCTAGCTTATCTGCATCGTGAGTTGTTTTATTTTGAAGAAAATAAACAAATAGCATAGCATATAACAAATTAGTATATTTCAAAGGCTCTAACTCAAAATTAGTCTGAGCAGTTTATGGTCGCCTAGTTCCTAAATGATGTCAGAAGTCAACAAGCCGACATGAACGGTTATGTATGGTCTCTTTAAAAAAGGTTTGCGTATGGCCCTTTTCCTAAAATATTTTCATAGTTCCGGAAGGGTTGTTGTTACACCAAGTTTTGGCATATTTATATAAGCCATAAAGTTATCAAATTTATCCTTGAGCTGAACATTGTATGATAAAATTTGCCATGGGCATTTATTTAGCACAGTTACACAAATCTCGCTCATTAAAGTACAAACAAACCGGTAATCATTTCTTTGTACCGTAATCAATGACTCCGGTGAAGAATAAAGTAAAGAAAGTTTTTATATAGCGTCTAATCCACGAACATGCTCTGAGCGCTTTACGTGGGTTCCCCAACAGGCCACTACTACCCAAAGTACCTCCTGAACTCACAGAGGAGCATCAAATAAAGCAGATCACTCTAACACTCTCACAAGATCTTCATTGCCTTTTGTCGCGTACTCCTTCGACGCATAAGTGAGACGAAAAATGTGTGTAAATAGGCTGTCTCAAGAACTAAACGTCGACCTACCAAAAGGACACATAAGGCTCTAAACTACTCAGCTCTTAGACTTCAAATTTTTCATAAGGAATAAGGTAGATGTTAAAATCACAAACTGTTAACTAGAAATCCAGACTCCCTGTAGTTTTGTGTTTGAAATTTTATTGTTTTCTGATTTACATACCCTTTATCGGCCTACAAATGCCATAGTCAAACTTTTTAAAGCCATTAATGAAATTTTACTTGAACGTCGAACGGGAAATGTGTTCATGAAATGACGCGTTGCGCTGGTGCTGATGAAATTTTTTATGCGATAAACGCAAACTCGAATGATGGTAGATTTTATGAATGACTTTTACGTCATGCTTTGCGCTTCATCGCTAATGTAAAATTTTAAGCTAATGCAGTTGGGAACACAACAGACTTTGTGAATAAAAATGCTCACAAATATTATTTGTGTTCCAGGTTTCGATAAACTAAAGGCTTGCTGAAAATGATAAACTGTAATCTATATCTAGACCTAGATAAATTTTTTTTCTTTGAAATGGGTGTGTGTGTGAATTGTTGTCAAGCTTCCAGCCGTGATTCTTCTTTTCTATTCGTAAGGTAAATAAGTCGAAAAGCTTAAGAAACAAAATGAATAAAATCTAGAATTTTTTTCACAGATACATCGTTTTATTTGCTTGCCTGTTGGCTTATACCATTGGTGTAATGGCATTTAAACGATTTATCAAAAGGCCGGCATCTAGCTTGATATAGGCGGAGAAGAGGAAGAAATATACAGAGGGGTTGAGAGACGAGAGGGAAAGAGAGAGAGAGAGAGAGAGAGAGAGAGAGAG
>BMAT01003739.1:0-10760 GCA_019649035.1 Elysia marginata | reverse complement strand
GAAAGAAAGATAGATAGAAAGAGGGTTTGAAGGGGTGGCAGAAAGAGGTCACAGAAGTTAGAAATAAAGTTGGTGGCATTAGGTTTGATAAAGTGGGTGTTATCTACTAGATGTACCCAAAAATCAATTACCTATACGAAGCACGAACTGCAATAACTAGTCAATATATGATTAATCTGTGATGTGAAAATGGAATGCTTGCCCTTGGAAAAAATAGTGTAGCCTACAAGAACTTACAGTGTGGCCAGATACCGGGTGGAAAATGTTGCTGTCTCTTTAAAAATGATGCACAGCACACATCAGGCTAAAAAAATAACACTATTTCACAATCTAATGTTCCAAGAAAGATAAAACGGTTGGGTTAAAAAAATGTACAGAGGTTTCTAAGTGTTATTTTAAACTAAGTCTATTGGCATCAGGTGCGGTCGTGGTAAAGTTTGGAGCATTATTTCAATTAAGAAAGGCGTTTAAACCTCGTTAAAATTTATACACAATGCAAAATGCTCTTTATCATTTTCCATGTTTGCTCGTAGATTTGTTTTGGGCAAATGTAATTTTTTAGCTTTCAACACATAACTTTTTGGCAAACACAAACGTAATGACTCTTTGCCTAAACAGATATGCCAGGCAGTGGAAACACGATGACATCAAAGACATCACAACTTTTAGACTTGGAACTATTATGGAAAAGATCTAGATGTAGACTGCTTGAAGTATCGGAACAAAGAGAAAAAAAGGTTAATGCAATCACAATCTTGTGAGTAGGTTAGAGTTCGATTCGTAATAATTCCATTCGTTCTTGTGCTTAACCAGTGCATAGTGTAAGAGGAAACCAAACAGACATCCTGGAGCCGAAAGCCAATTACATTAAAGCTGCTCAGCTAAGGCCGCGTGCGTGTGTTCACAATGAGCTATGTACAGACGTCTCTAGAGTCTCTGCTGGCTTCTTGTCCGGCCAAAGACACAGCAGTCCTTTTTACGCAGTTATACTAGGCCCGGTTCATCTCCGTCAAGATAGGTGAATAACGTAAACACACACGAAAACAACGGATTGTCTCCTTCAAGATAGGTAAAAATATAAAGTAAAGCACTTACGAAAACAGTGTACCGTTTCCGGCAAGATAGGTGAATAACGTCAACAGTGTATTGAACTACAGCCTGGTTACAATGGGGTTATATAACCAGATGATGGTTTGTCCTGCTATTTCACCTTTGCGTTCGCTGGAGATGGACCGGACACAGTATAACTGAATCCTTACTTGAACCAATATCTTAATTACGTGTGGATAGTAAGATAATGCATTAGTTTAAATGATCAAGCAATGACAATAGACACTAAACTGGACGCCCTCATTTTTTCCATAAGATTGTAAATACTCTTTCGCGTATAGATTTGTATGGCTTTCAGTCGAAGTTTTCTTTATAAAAAAGCAACATTGTAAACTTTTTTTTTGCTCAGAGATATTTTGCTTACAAATGCAATAGGTGGTCAGCATAACCGTGTTTCCTTGGTGTTGTAAAATACAGGTAAATAACATGATATCAAACGGATATATATGATATTTTAATTTTCTTTCATTTCTATAAAAGTCTAAAAACATTTCTTGGATCATGAGACATCTTTATTCCCCCCCCCCCACACACACACACACAGACACTCTCCTTTTTTCTTTTGCTCATCCTTTTCACCTACTCTCTTTCTGCTGTTCTATTTTCCTCTTTTTGCTTTCTCTGCCTACCATTCTTCTCTGTTTCTCTGTCTCATTTTTTCTTTCTTTCCATATTTATGTCTGTCAATCCACCAATCTGGTTTTCGGTCTGTCTCACCCCCGCTCTCTCTCTCTCTCTCTCTCTTTATTTATCTCTCTATCACACACACATACACACCTGCAGTACATCTCCCAGCTTTCCGGCCATTAGCCTATTCATCTTTTAAACTTTTCATGACTTTAGCTTTTATTTTCATTTTGCCCTCGTCTACCTTGCCTGAACTTTCATCGTACAAGCAGCTGGATTTCATGTTGGATTTCCGGAGCCTGGAGGCTACTCCCAGCTTTACATTTTCAGCTCATTTCCTGTATAACTCGATCCCATTACGTTTTAGCTTGAACTATTTACCTGGAAATCCTTCTTAAGGTATAAATAAATGTAAAAGAATGTTGAGTGCTATAATAAATACAATGTATCTGTTTTTTTTTTTAATATTATTTTTACCCGTCATCATTTAGTGCAAAGTTATCGGTACTTGAGGTATACAGATATATTAAAAAGAGTATCGCTTCAATGTACTTCATTCTTAATATGCGTTTGGCAAGGGGAAATAATATAGTCCATGTAAAACAAACAGAACAATCTTAATTCAAAAGGCGAAGTTTTAAAAGAATTGACATAATTATATTACTAGTACTTGCATTTAGTACAGCATTTTCACTAAAGGTTTTAGAAAGCTAAAACCTGAATAGACTTAATAACCACTTTCACTTCTATGTCAACATTTTTTATGTTGAAAAAAATAAATAAAGAAAACTCAATTACTCAATAGGAGAATAAATTCAATAAGATTTACAATCAAGAGCTCTGTGAATTTTGTTTTGCTTCTCTTTTTTTTTTTTTTTTTATTAGCTTTGTATCTCTTAAGTTGAATTTAGGTCTATTTGACACAAAGGTGATAATAATTGTAGCGATGCACTATGAAGATCCCAGCAACTGAAGCGACATAGTTATTCATTTGCTTTAGGAATGCCATCTTGCCCTGGTCAAGAATGAAGGAACGGTTCTCGTGTGGTTCAAATGTTTCGCTGTGAATAAAAATAGAAGTCAAGGCAGCTAAATATGGCAGCGTAAGAACTGAAGCCAGGCAGGTATGCGAAGGGACCAGAATTCAGTGGCTAATCACCATCTATCAGAAAACTTCAGAGGAAAAAAGTACCAGAAGACTGGCAGAATGCAATAGTCGTATCAGTATGGAAGAAGAAGGGTAATTAAGATTTCTGTACCTGATTATCATTATAAGTTTGAGTATCCTTGTTATAATTATTACTATTATTATTAGTATTATTATTATTATTATTGTTATTATTATTAAAATTACTATTATTATTGTTATTGTTCTTGTTCCTGGTGTTGTTGCTGTTGTTGATGATAATGATGTTATTTTTTATTGTTATTGTAAGTTGTTGCTGCTTTTGTTGGCACTGTTCACATGAACTACTAGGCCTATTGTCGTAATTCGTTATCTCCATTGTATAATTGTGTTGATATTAGCAGTGAGCTTGTCACAACGGGAGCTATTTTCAATAATGCAATGTGTGTGTACGTTGATTGAATAACTACCTTAATGATATTTATGTGATATGAATTGATAACAATACAGAGGCATATCGCTACTTAGTCCCATGGGGAAATATTACTTACTTAGGCTCGCTCCATGAGGAGCATAGACCATCGACGATTCCACGTCAGTGTACTTGGTTCTGGGCTGCTGCATCTACCACTTAGCCGTGACCCCAGCTCATTCCCTGATTGATTGAAGGGTATTTTTACAAGCCCAATTCCACTTCAAAGGTGCTCTCAGGGCTTGGGTCCCAGTGGCAATTTACGGGCTGCCACCCAGAGACTAGCGGGGATACCATGACTTAGCCTCAGCCGGTCACGTTATACTGACACCGACCCAACCAGTAGGGGCCCGGACTGCTCGGCTGTGTTTCGAACCCGCGACCTCTTAGCCACGGAACGAAGCCACTACCAACTGATCTATCTAGGCCCCTGTCTTTCCAACTTTGCTCAGTATCTCGTCGCCAGTTGTTGCTGGGTCGAACGCCCTTCCTTTCCCTTGGGGATTACATTTCAAAGCCTGGCGTGTGATGTTTGAAGCCTGTTTTCTAGAGTATGGCCAATTCATCACCACTCCTTCCTCAGTACTTGCTGCGCTAATGGTTTCTGGTCTGTTTTGATCCATAAGTCTTCGTTTTTCAAGTTGTCTGCGCCATGGCTTAGGGAAAATATACTCCAAGGTTATTGAACAGCGCACGCGAGCAAAAACAGAAAACTTCCTCAGTGACGCTCAATTTGTCTTCAGAAAAGGAAGAGGATACACCAACGCAATCTTTGCACTCCGACAACTGTGTAAGAGAGCGACCGAGTATGGCCAAAATCTCCATTATTATATTTGTTAACTAACAGGAGGGCCTTCGACCCAGTTAACAGAGACAAAATGTGGAAGGTCCTTGAGTAGTGCATCCTAAAGGGACAGGTGCTGGACAACATCTAGGCCATCTACATCAGCAGCAGGAGTGCAGTGCCAGAGGAACATCTGACTAGTTCCCAGAGACATAGAGAGTGAGGCAGGGTTGCAACCTCTCCCCTCTACTCTTTGAGAACAGATCACAGAGGAAGCAAGTCTGACCCTGGGGCTTTTAAATAACTCACGTTAGTAAGCGACCAGGCAATAGTGACAATGGTAAGAAACGACTTTGAGAACACAGACCACCTAAATGAAAGCTGCAAGACGTATGACATAAAGATTAGTGTCACCAAGACTGAGGCCATGTCTGTCAGCAGAAGACCAAACAAATTAAACATCAACGGAACCTAGTTGAAACAACCCAGTGAATTCAAATACCTTGGCAGCAGTTAATTTGAAGACGACAAAATTGAACAAGGAATTGAAACCAGATGCCAGGAGGCAAATGCAACCCCCATGAAGCATCCCAGCATTCCCAACAGCGTCAAGGCAAAACTCATAAACTCCATTTTTATGGTCTCTAAACAAAGACCTTGAAAGAAAACTGGTCCTTTTCAAGATGATATGCTTAAGGAAAGCTGTAAACAGATCAAGATTGACGTGATTCGACATAAGACAACACGTCATACAACACAACGAACAACAGGGAGTCAAGTGTTTTGGACACCGAACACGTCTACTTCCAAATGAGCCAGCTCTCCGAGCTTATAACACCAGATATTGTGGCTGGGTAGAAAAAGGAAGACCAAGAAGAAGATGCAATAACGCCGTGGCAGATAATGCTAGAGCTCACGGGATGTCCCTTTTCCAAACCATTGGCCTTGCCGATGGCAGAAACTGGTGTCTACCCGCGACACTAACTAGTATACAGGAATACAGGAAAAAAATCATCTTGATGAGCTGGAGGCCCGTCGATGGTCTTGATCCCGACTCCCGCCAAATTGTGAGGATCAAAGAGCTGGCCTGAGAGGGGATTCCATGCAGGATTTGTATCTAAGCAGTAGCTTGTCGAATTGGTTTTCCAATGAGTTAATACTCTGGGCAGTAACAAAGATTTCGGGGAGGCTATTCCATGTCTCGACTATACTAAGACTAAAGTAGATTTTTCTGATATCTAGGTGGCAGTTCTGTTTTATGAGTTTGTAGCAATGACCTCTTGTTCCAGTGTCTTTGTTGAGTGTAAGATAGTCTTCAACATTGACGTTATAGAAATTGTTTGTAAGTTTGTATGCCTCTATCAAATCTCCATGAAGTCTTCTAAACGTTAAGCTTGGGTGGTCTAAGGCTTGTAGTCCTTTTTCGTAGCGAAGATTCAATATATGTAGTACTAGTTTTGTTGCCCGTCGTTACGTTTTCTATTAATATTGGCTCCTTTTTGTTGATTGGAGACCATACACAGTTTCCGTACTCCAAATGTGAGCGCACTAGGCTTTTGAAAAGAGTTATTAGCATAGGTTTGTCGATAAAGCCAAAAGACCTTTTGATCAGTCCCACAATTCTGTTGGCTTTATTTACTGTTTTTTCGCAGTGCTTGCTAAATTTTAGACTAGGGTCCACGTACACACCTAAATCTTTTTCGCAATGGATCTTTTCTAGCTTCACCTCACTGTTTTTGTCTGTCCTTGTATAAATATAACGATGGTTATTTTTGCCTAAATGTAAAACTTTGTATTTGGTTGCATTTGCCATGCATTTGACCACTCTTCTAATGACCTCAGATCGTTTTGTAATAGACGTCTTTCTTCAGTTTTGTTTACAGATGAGAAGACTTCTGCGTCGTCAGCAAACATCTTAATACACGCTTTCACCGTTTCTGGCACATCGTTGACATAACATTATATAATTAAGACATGGTCCAGCACAATTCCCTGGGGTATTTCTGATAGGAAAGGTT
Organism: Elysia marginata; assembly: GCA_019649035.1. NCBI lineage: Eukaryota > Metazoa > Mollusca > Gastropoda > Plakobranchidae > Elysia > Elysia marginata. The sequence goes on along the minus strand of BMAT01003739.1, from coordinate 4,623 downwards.
GCCAAGTAGATGCATTACCATTTATGACAACTTGCTGTTTGCGATCAACTGAAAAAATCTCTAATTCAACCCGGCACGTTGCTTCTAATTTCATATTGTTCAAGTTTACACAGAAGGCGTTGATGTGGGACAGAGTCAAAACACTTTGCAAAGTCAAGGTATATTACATCTACTGGGTTGCCACTATCCGTTATCTTTGTCCATTCCCCTAAACACTCAAAAAGCTAAGTTACACAAGAGCGGCCGTACATAAATTCATGCTGATTTCGGGATAAATGTGGCTCCATTTATTTCATAATGCTTTTCCTTAGACAGGACTCCATCTGCTTACACACAACTGAGGCCAGGCTTACTGATCTATAGTTAGATGGGTCTGATTTCTTGCCTTATTATAAATGGGGCTCACTTGCGCAATTTTCCATTCCTTAGGTAAGGTTTGCTCACTGAGTGACGTGTTGAAGAAAATTGTGAGAGGTTTGCTTAGCTCATTACATGTTTCTTCAAGTAACCTTGGGTGCATTTTATCAGGTCCTTGGACCTTTGAGGGATTCAAGTTTTTTTAGTTTAGCTAGCACCTGCTTTTCTGTAATAATAATATTTCCCAGTCTTTGCTTAGTGTTATTTATTTCGAATTTTGGGAAATAGGATAAGTCCTCATTCGTAAAAACATTTGTGAAGAAGTCATTTAATATTTCACATTTTTCTTGGTCATTGGTTGCAGTTGATCATCATTCTTTTCAAAGTCAGCAATGCCACTTTGAGTCTTCAGCTTTGACTTTGCATAATGCAAAAAGGCTTATGGGTTATTCTTCGACTTGTAAGCTATCCGTTTCTCAAACTCCTTTTAAGCTTTCCATACTTCCCAATTTGCTTGGGAAAGAAAAACAGTTAAAATAAAATGAAAAATGAATACTTGTAATTACTTTGGTTTCACTTAGTGTTTTTACACGGTTTTTCAACAAGGTGTATGCTATAAAATTGTGTTAATGTAAATAACCTGATATGTTGGATTTCATTCAATGACAAGGATAAGAATTGAAAGAAGGACACAACTCCAGACTTGGAAAAATAGGCCAACAGTAATAAAAACAAACTGTCTCCAAATAGTATGATACTCAAAAGCAAAAGGCAGCAAAGTTTATAAAGCCTTCCCTGCAATAACAGGACCAGGGAGTATGTACCAAAATATAACGCTTTGGAAAAGACACGCTTAATGTAAGGCCTATATAACACACATGGCGACGGAAACATAACACACATTAAAATAAAATAATTAATAACGAGGCATCCATTTACATTAATACTCATTTTAGCGCACCTCCTTTTCACCATCACCCTCCTAAATAGTATATTAAACAATATTTTCATAAAGCAGTAAACTATGCTGAATGTTCTAGCTCGTTATCCTACATTGAATAAATGAATATAGTGTAATTGCAGGCACCACTAATCCACTATTTCAAACTATTTCTACCAGGTGTGAATCAGCATGGGATAAAAGACAAATATGAACTTGGATGGTTATGTGATCATTTTTGCTCAAACTTCGGACCACAAGTTAAAAGTTCTAGGTAAGCCTAAAGTGGTGTTTAAATGGAGCTCAAGATATTCTGGACGGAAAAAATTAAAGATGTCTTGCACTTACTACGATGCTACACAAGTATAATACAAAAAAAAAACTTTTGAAAAGCTTCAACGATTGATTTTCTTTAATTATGTACTAATGTCGTTTATGTTTCGTTTTATTTATTAATTAAATTAATGCATGTATTTTGCTATTACAGCCTTTTTAATATAAAATAATATGTATACCTAAATTGTCTTCAGGCTGTTCATCACACCATCTTGACATGGATAAGAGCGATGAAATAATCGAGGTGAATGGACGCGTCATAAAGAATTATCCTATGGAGCTTCTCACAAGATACATTTATCAGGTAGGCTAAGCTATCGGTAGGGCGAAGTAATTATTTCTGTAGCTAATCGACAAAGCGAGTCTAGTTGCGGAATTTTTACATTTAAGGTACATGCATGTTTGGAAGGTCAGTAAGAGCTCTCTAAGCCAGTAAAATAGATACTTAAATATCTGAAGACGGCCGGACTTATCGCATCTCGAAGACACGGAATAGGTGAGAACCATTTTTCAGAACGTGAGAAAAAAATCACATGCAAAGGTTTAGAGGTTAAAAAAATCACCAACCAAACCCGAACTTGAATATAATTTTTCTAGCCACTACTTCATTGGGTTTTAAGATTGTCAAACTCAATATAATCCAAGCATTTTTTGTGTGCCAAACTTTGACCCTTTGAGAGAAATCAAGATTTTCCCAATTTAATCACCAGCGAAAATTGACTCGTTTGGTGATGCTGCTTCGCAATCTTCTTGTTTACTTGAATAAATGGAGTTTTTGTGATGAAATAATTGAGGTGAATGTATGCGCCATAAAGAATCAACCTAGGAAGTTCCTCACAAGATCAGGTAAGTGACCGGCAGCGCGAATTGTGTATTGTTTACTTTTTGCTACTGAGTAAATCATAAGGCGACATTATATCAAAGAAATCAACGATACAAGTATTAAATTTTAACTAATTCAAATGACTTGCCACGAATCCTTACCATTACCTGTGTGTGACCCTCCCCCATGTGCTTGTCTTTGAGCCTACTTTTTCCTTCATTTTGAGCGCTATCCAAACTTTTTTGGAGAGAATTCTTTTATGAAATTTGCAGACGATATCGTTATTCAAGGCCTCATAAGATATGATGACAAACATAATCGGGGGTGCATACTGCTGGGTGTAGAGAGAATATAATTACATGCTTTTGAATGTAAGCAAAACAAATTATCTCCTTTTGGGTTTCGAATCATAAAAATAACTACAATGATTCTATTATTATCGAGGATGAAGAAATTGCCTGAAAAGCCTACATACAGACATGCGTTGAACAATTAATCCGGCACGGACACACCGATAATATGTCTGTAAAAAGTATAACCAATATTTATATATCATTAGAAAATTAAGACCCCTTTTCATCTGTGTTACAAAATTCCCTCAATATGTATTCAATATCCTCAGCTTAGGAATAACTTAATAGGGCGGCAATCTTAGGCCCTACTTCTAAAGATGGGGAGAAACAAAATCGACTGGTATGAAAAACATCCAAAATGACCAGTTCTAACTTTGTATTAAGAAATAAGATATAATTATAGAAAATAATGTAGATCAAGAGCTAACAACGCAGTTCATGTCGACCACTGCTTATTATGTAAAATAAGCGAGGTCTGGAAGAACCGGAATCGAATATCCTATACTAGGACAAAGAGCTACAAAAATCATTTGTTCCTCATCAGTAGTAGGATCCGGCTTCTCCAGTTTTAACAGTTTACAATTACATATATGTTCTGGGCCGTCAAAAACTGTTCTTATCCAATTTGATATCAGTTACTAAGAATATACCTGTTACAACTGCATAAATTATTTGGGATGTATTTAACCCTAGATAAAAAATAGAGAAATTTTAGCCAACGGATGCGGGTTCGGAAAAATATGACCAAAACTCCTCAATTTTATCTTTATAGGTAGGGTGATTCATCATTCTCGCGACATGCACCAAAATTTGCTCACTTTGAGGCAAATTATGGAATTTTTTCGTTTTCTCGTTTAAAAAAAAAATATATATATACGCTAAGTAATGAGAGAGAAGCTAAAGACTTAGATAAGGTTCAGTGCGCAGTTATTTTTGCTGACGTCAGAGACAGAGGAATGGGCGAAGGAGACAAAGGAGATAAATACTGAAGACAGAGCAAAATCTGCGAGTACTTAGGACAAGACAGAGAGTGATAGAGAGAAAGAGAGTGATAGAGAGAAAGAGAGAGAGAGAGAGAGAGAGAGAGAGAGAGAGAGAGAGAGAGAGAAGAGAGATCGGGTATAGATTGGCCGAAAAGAGATCAGGAGAAGAGGATAGACGGAAAGAGTGAGAGAAATAGGAAAGGCAGGGACAGGGAGAAGAGAGAAAAGAGACAAAAAGATAGGAAAGAGAGAGGATAGTTCAATCAAAATATACTGTTGAACGATGATTAAAAGAAAAGCACAAAGACGAGAGATAGAGAGAGGGGGAGAGGGAAGAATTAAAAAGCGGTGTTGTATCAAATGATATGGATTAAAATTTAAACAAGAGAAAATCAGAATATGAAAATTACAGAAAAGTAAAGAAGGAAGGAATTGTATACTTTACATAGACTGGTTATATCGTATTGAACAATGGGAAAACGAAGAGGGAGTATGGATTGGAAGGGGGACATGAGAGAGAGAGAGAGAGAGAGAGGGAGAGAGATAGGGAGAGAAAGAGGGAGGGAGAGAGAGAGAGCTAGAGAGAGAGAGAGAGAGAGAGAGAGAGAGCTAGAGACAGACAGAGGAGGGGGTAAAGTGGTATAAATAATGTTTTTCAGATACATGGTTATGAACCGACATACGTCGAGAAAACAAAACAAAACAAACAAAAATAAAACAAAAACGTTCTGAGATTGTTCTACAAACCCTGTCAAATTGTAAGATTGTTACTCATAGTTTTACTTCTGCCGTTCGTAAAATAGGATATTCAGCTAGTAATAAAAATAGTGA
>BMAT01003738.1:30883-42165 GCA_019649035.1 Elysia marginata | reverse complement strand
TTTTTTTTTTTTTCAATGTGCTCAAGAAGGGTGCACCTTTTCTTGAGAATTCCCATTCTAGGGCATGGAAGTGAGCTTTCAAAGGTTACAAAATTTCACAAAATAGTATGCCTCTTATAGTCTTAGTCTTACTAGTCTTAGAAGCTGTTTACAACAGTCTGACCTACATTATCATTTATGGGGAAATTAATGAAAAAAGCTTCCCTTCCCAATTAACAGGGTTTTCCTGATGTTCTGGGCATAACAAAAAGATGAAAACGATGTGTTCTGGTACAGATCAAAACACAAAGAAGGATAGAGAGGGCGGGAGTAAGAAGAAAAAGGAGGAGGAGGAGAAAATAACCGTAGGACTAGGTGTTTTTCCTTAGTTAACGTTCACTTCATCATTATGAATGTTGTTATTTTTTGACTGCTTGTAATGATTCCATACTCTCAAATTTTGTATGAATTTCAAGTTATAGTCAGGTTATTTTGTTTTCGGCTACGTAAAAGCTACAATTATTTGCTCGGGGAAAAAAAAGTAGGGCTAGGAGTAGGAGGTGAGATTTTACTCTCCCAGCAAGAGAGTTAGATGCATGCATGCTAAATTGTGTGGAAACTTTCATCACAGTTACTCGCAGAATCTCAAACCTTCAAGCACTTTTATTTTATGAATAAATCATTTATCTAATTATAGACCAACTCTTTTCTTGCTAGCCATCTTTAATTGGGAATTGATATAAGATCAGTGAATGAAACTTCTTGATTTAACTGTGAAGAAACTCTTTTGTGGTAATACACACTAATTGCCTCAGCTATCATTGTATCAATGGGCCTACACTCTTATAAGACAAACAAAAATCACACCCTTTTCTGTTGAACTGAAATGACTTTGATTTTTGCACCATGTCTGGGGCCTATCCCGCGTAGATTGCTAAATTATGTAAGTTTGAACAAACATTTGATCACTCTATCAATATCCACCTGTAATGACCTGTGCCTTGAAATCCACAGCAGGATAGGTAGGTTTTTAGCTGCACCCTAAAAACTACCGTTTAGTGTCCCCTAAGCCTAGGAAAGCTGTCTAATTACAGACCACCTAGATGCGTCATTTCAATTTTCATTCATGACGCATAATTAATGTGCCATCTTCATTCTTGATATATCATCAGGAATTTTTTCTTGTTTCATTTAAATGGGCAGTATTTCCAGATTTCACTTTTCCCGATTTAACAGGTCCTGTTACATAGTATGTAATACGTGCAAAATTCTGAAACTTATTTACCAAGGAAAGGGAACTGTTAATCAGTTTATACACATAAATGAATTTGAAAATGAAGCTATGTCTAGATCAAAATATTATTTATGTACATCTAATCTATAAATTTAGACCTCAGTCTCACTCCCAGCAATTTTATACTTTAGAGCTATCAGTATCACTCAGCATTTTGACAAAGTTTGTAACAAAACCTCATTAAAGTTTTTTCTTTTCTTTTTGTTTTGGCCTCAAAATTAAGTAATAGTTGTGAGCATAGTCATAGCTATCTGTTGGTCTCATCATAGTTCATTTTTATTTATAGAAGGGCAAGTTGGCTAGGAGATATTATTAGTGAACTGTGCTGTTAATTTTTTAGAAAATCAAGACAAATTGACTTGCCAAAATTGAAATTTGAACCTTACAGCATTAAAGCTTTTTAAAGTTTTTTTGTAAAATATTTTTGCTTGCAAAACTTTAAGATCTGCATTTGGTGCAATTTTAATTTTCTTGCTTTTAGTATGTTTAGTTGTTTGTTATTTTTTTAAACAGGAAGCGAGTGTCATTAAAATTGGTGACTCAATGTGACTATGAATCACTAAAATATTAACATTGTTAATAATTTTGATTTAAAACATTTATAATAATGACTGTTAAGTTTTTTTCTTTTTAATAATTGCAGTGGATCTTGGGACTGACACAAGGGTGCAACATGTCAACAGCTACCGAGATTACCCATTATGTTGTGGTAAATTTTTTATTTACTTCCTTTTTTTACGGAGTTCTATTGAACTGAAGGGTTTTTTTGTCAGAACTCTTTTAAGAGATCTTTTGAATGCAGCAAGGTACTATCTGACCCTAGCACTAATCTTAATTTATTCGCTCTTGGTGAAGACAATCTTCAATCTGAGGAAGTATAAATTTTTTTTGTAATTTATGCAGATAAATCTTTTTAAGTAAAGCTACTGTATGTTTATAGTTTCTCTGCATAGTTTTAAAAGAAGCAAGAAAAAGAAACCAAATTTGGCATATATTATATGTTTTTGGGATGAAGGGTATGAGTATTATAGAAGAAAGAAAAGAAGTCTTGTAAAAGATAGAGGATGTCTGGTTGTTGAGAAAACCAATTTCAGAATGCTAAGTAAGTTAGAGTTCTGCGTCCCCTCTTATGTTCATTGAACATGGTACCTGTTGTTATGTTGTCCTTCCATGTAATAAAAACAATATTTGGATCGTGAATTTTTAAACAAGTAAATATTAATATAAAGGGCTTCAGTATAATAAACATAGTTGCCTAAGTTCTGATCTTTCTGATTTTTCCCCGCCATCTACTTCTGTAACCCACTCACCAAGTAGATTTCCGATATCACCCAAAGAAAAAGAGGATCAAAGGTTGGAGGAAACTGCGGCAACCTAAGTTTTTCTCTAAAGGATAATCCTATAACGATCCAATTCGTGAAGTAAAAAAAAGCGGAGGTCAGTGGGAATTGCTTGAACCAGAAAGTGGAAAATAAATCTGTGCGGGTTAATCTTAGAACAATAGAATCCTAACGGAGAAAGTTCTCGTTAAGCAAAAGTAATCTTAAATTCGTATTCGAAGCCTATTAAAAGGTGCGCAGTTTATGAATTTTTACTTGATCAACCTTAAACAGCGCTCGCACAACAGGATAGCATATTCAGAAGAAGGTTCTGTTCTAAAGCAAGGCAGATGAAGTATCATGAACTAGATAAAGATTAGCTACCAGGTACAGCTATTATAATTGCAGGTCATATTGTGAAACTTTCACCGGACCGCAAACCGCACTGTAGATCTATAGATCTTTTATATGTCTAACTTTTCATATCTAAGATCTAACATTATCTCATCTAGTTTAGGTTTGTATTTTTCTTTAGGGATACAAATTTATTTTAGGCAGGAATGCAGACAAAGACTATTGTTGTGAACTGAAAGCCATAACATCTAGAAATCTTTATCTGCCAAGGACAATGGAATAAGCGATAGAAATCTAAATGAACCCAAGTGGCAATGAGAATTAATTTTATAGTATTTTTTTACAGGTAATGTACCGCAAAAAATGATTGATATCTGTACATGTATTAAGCTTTTTGTTCTAACCTCTATCATCTAGTCTAGAATAAATTCGTCTAACAATGAGGAATTTTAAAGGAATGTTACATGGTGCACTGAGCACAACTTCCTGAATTTAGATCTCAGCCCAAAACAAATAATTATTAAAAAATGGCTTGAGAGACTCTTTCATAAATGGTATGTTTTGGTGAATGCGTACATATTGAGATATGTTAGGGCTGCATGTGTTGTTAGCACTAGGGCCTTTCATTTCTATGGAAGTCATATAAACTAGTGAGGTATTCCAATCAAATGAATGTACATGTATTAGTGCTAGCAAAGTGTCTTAAATGAAAATGAATTATTTGGGTTTGAGACACTGTTATGGCGATTATATTCAACAATTAAATAAGAAGTAAATGACTGTCCAAATACTCTAAAATGGCCTCTTTTACAGAGTAATTTTCAAAAGCATGGCCCCGCACCCCTCTATGAAAGATCCCACCGTCGGCAGTTGCATTATCTGTAAATGCCAGTAAAAGTTCCTCCTCTTTGAAAATTATAAGTGGCACCTTAGGGGGCAGAAGAGAATTTTTCAATTGGATGTTAGCCGATTCTTAGATTCTTTACATAAACAAATTCCTAATACCTTTTCATAAACCTGCAAAATCGCGGGCACTTTACTATTATTTATATTTTAACATAATAAAAACACAACAAGAAATTTTCATAGCCTCAATATGTCTCACATTTTGTGCAAATGAGTCTTCCTTGCAAAGCCTAGTTTTGAAATATAGGCTTTCGAAGTTTAGTGTGTGATCAGAAGTAAACTTAAAAAAGAATGTTAAGTAATGACGTTAAAACCATTTCTGAACAGTTTTTACACCTGATTCATGTTTAAATTTCATGTTGTATGTGTTAAATTTTGATTGGTATAGTTGCTAAGACCTTTACTTACATGCAGATGTCTATTGTCTAAACATTAATGCAATTTTCTTTCCTTTATGAAATCTCACAAGTCCTAATCCTGTTAATTTCAAGCAGCTATAATAAAAAAAAGAAGGATGATAAAGCTGTTCTATTTGTTGTAAAAATTTGAAAACAGAGAAAATAAGCTTCCCTGAAGTACTAATATAACTATATTCCAATTTTCACTTAAGACTTATTTTGACTGGTTGCAAGACATGCATTTGCCTTTGTCACATATCAGCATTGTCACGATTGTGCATTTATTCCTCAGCCGTTCAAACTGCACCGGTTAGAGCAAGGGCCCAATCTTCAGGTGAAATGCACGCGAGATGAAGCTATGAAATACTACAAGCAAATGAGGACCATCCGTGTTATGGAGACCACTGCTTCAAACTTGTACAAGTCCAAAATCATCAGAGGGTTTTGTCATCTCTATTCGGGACAGGTTTGTGTAGTGCCCATAAGTGGTTTAGAAGAATTTACAAATTTGAACTTTATTCTCCCTCTGATTTATGTGATTTCAATCTTTTTTTTTCCTGAAGAAATTGTAATTAGCTGTTAACGTCCCTAGGCCTTTAGGGTTCCTTTTTTTTTTTTACTAAGAGTTGGTCCATCAGTAAATAAATGAGGTTGCTCTCACCTGCGATAACTGAGTAAATCTGTGCATCTAAAGGTGTCACGCCTTAATAAGGGCATTCACATCTCTCTGGAATGGATCCCAGACCACTGCAACATCAAAGGGAATGAAACATCTTACAAACTGGCTAAATGAGGAGCCTTAAAACCATAAAAAATCTCTCTTCCACCCTAATTACTGTCCAACAAATCCTTAAAAAACGTCAAGAAAGAGGATTGGCTGAACACAAGAACAAATCAACACCTTAATAGTATAAATCCACGACACTAGCCACACGTGACACTGCCAATACTGCACACTCTGCTGAAACCACAAAACATCTACATTTATGCCCTAACTTAAACCACTTTAAAAGAAAAGAACTTCTTCCATCCTACCCCACCACACACACCACCCTTTAGGAACAGTTAAAGAAAAGCAGCCTATTCATTTGTCTGTTATTGACTGCAAGAGAGTAAACAACTCTGCAGCTTGGGATCAACAACTGTCAACAACAAGTACATAAGTGAAACATGGAGCAGAAATAAGAGAAGACAATAAATTCAACTTGTCTAAGTTATATTAAAACAGCCTTGCTAAGAGAAGAAACCAATTAACTGATTAAAATCTACAGAGTGAAAATTCTGAAACAAAGTGGAAGGTAGTCAAGTTGTGATATACATTATTACACTAGATAGGCTTTCTTGACTTAAAGTTTGAATCTTTGTCATGCCATTAAAAAAAAAAAACAACGAATCCCATTAACATTTCCTTTTTTTATTGTTGTTGTATACAGGAAGCAGTGGCTGTTGGTATGGAAGCTGCTATCACCTTAGATGACTCTGTCATTACGGCGTATCGTGCTCATGGCTGGACTTACACACGAGGAGTTTCTGTCAAAGGAGTATTGGCTGAGCTCACAGGTATTTTTAAAAGCTGCTGTGAATTTTATTTCTGCAAAGCCCTACCTTCTGTAGATAATATTAATGAGATGTATAGTTAAAAGGTATTCTGTCCGGCCTGCAACACAATCTTGTTACTGACTCTGAGATCCTAGTCTTTTGGGCCTTTCACACTGGTACACCATTGCAGGGGCTATTTTTAGTCGCACCATAAGAGACAGTTCATCAAATTGGAGGCTCAGAGCCCTGCCCTGAAAAAAAAATGAATTTGATTGTCTTAAGTAGAGATTTCAACAGAATTTAATTTGTGTTGATTCAAAGTGACTGCAGTTATAGCCCGTAATTTGTCACTCATTTTTTTTTTGTTACTGTTAAAGTCATCACCACCAAGGTTTCGCCTCTTTTCAGAGGCTGGAGGTTGTGTTCAAATAAAATCAGCATAAAGCTAATTTATTGCAAATAGAGAAGTTTTTCTTTTCTTTTTTTTTTTTTTTTGGTGGAAAAATTCTCATTAAGGTATTGGAGAAAGTTCAGAATTGAAAATGCCATACCCTGAAATGATTTGAAACAGTTTCCCATGATGATTTTAATAGGTCTCTTAGAATATATACAATGGTATAAATTTAGATTTTCAGTCCATATCCTGAAAGAGAGCTGGAGACACCTTCTGGAAAGAGGCTGTGTTTATGTTACATCTGCCGATGAAAATCCATTAAATCTAGGCCCAGAGGATTGAAATAAAACATAAAAAACACAATTTTGGTTTGGATTTACAAAGTTTCTGTTTGTGAGATTTATAAACATTTAAGTTTTAAAATTTTAATTACGACTTAAAAAACAAACAAGTAGATATCTTTCTCAGGTTTTTTATTCTATCTCATTCTCATGCACCCTTGCTTTTGATTTGTATCTGATTCACTTGTGCTGATGATGCTCCCTGCCTCACCATTGTTTGCATAATATGTTACAATACACCAAGCATCAACTGCTGTAAATAATTCATGTTTGTTTTACAGGGCGTCATACAGGATGTGCTCTTGGAAAAGGAGGCTCAATGCATATGTATGGCAAAAACTTTTATGGTGGCAATGGCATTGTTGGTGCTCAGGTATGTTCATCTGATTTCCTTCTTTGCAATGGTCTAAACCCTGTCCATGCTGCTCATGTAGAATTAAGCAATTAAGGAAAAGAGACCCACCATATTTCCTTATTAACTGTAACAAATAACAGTGAAAGTCTCCAAAATCAAAGTCTGATAATCCTAAATTCTCACAATTGTAGTTTCTGTGGTATGTTGGTGAGGTTTTATTTTTCTCTTTGGTTTTGTTAGGCTTGAACTCATATTTTGAGGCTAAGTAAGTTCAATGAATAGGCCATAGTTGCCAAATTTTATGTGAAGTCAGAGATTTTTTTGAACCATCTAAGTATATGGTTGTTTTTTTCCTGCATTTGAAATCTGTCTTAATGTTTTCAACCTGTAAAAACTGGCTGAGTAGTTAATTGCCCAAATTGATGAATGCTTTTTTTTTTCAAGTGTGTCAATTTTTTCAAAACAAAGCTTTAAGGCTTCATGGGCTTTGAATCATTTTTTTTTGTGATACACATCTGAATTATTTTGTGGATGTGTTTCTTTGTAATATATCTGAGTTTACGCACATATGTTTGATAATAGTTAAAATATTTTCATAAATTATCTGTTGTAAAATAAAAAACTCTAGAGGATTTTGTAAAAGCTGAAGAGACAAGGTTGTTTGACTGGTATGAAATTGTAAAAAAATACATGTAGAAAAAATGAGGATTAAAGACAATATACAGGGTATTACTATTAGCTATTATTGTGACTGGTTTTTAGATTTTAATTGGATATGTTGGTATTTAGACATTTTCAGCACCCAAGCCATTCAGCCCAAACAAAACAAACCTGTGCATTAGTGTCATTTTTTGTTAAAAAGTAAGCAACCTAAAAAATGTTGCTCCTGTTCAAACCCATACCAAAAATGGAAGGAAATAGATCAAAATGACTCTTGCGCACTGATTTGTTCACATTTGGGCTGGATGGTCTGGGTACTGAAAATGTCTTGGTTCGTACAGACTAAATTAGTCTATGCAGTAAATTATGACTTTAGCCCTGGCAATGCATCTTCACCTTCCCCGTTAATGTATTCATAAGAAGTAGGGTTAATGTTTTGAAAACTTTGTTCTTTTATTTATAGATACCTCTGGGGGCAGGCATTGCCTTCGCTCACAAATACAGAGATGAAGATTCAGTTTGTGTGGCCCTTTATGGAGATGGTGCAGCCAATCAAGGCCAGTTATTTGAGGCCTTCAATATGGCAAAGTTGTGGGATTTGCCAGCCATCTTTGTGTGTGAAAACAATGGTTTTGGCATGGGCACATCAGCTGAGAGAGCAGCAGCTTCCACTACATACTTCAGCAGAGGGGACTATGTTCCTGGTATATGGGTATGTATAGTTGTGACGTGGAGAAATTTGATGTCCAGATTTTGTGTATGCACATAGAGGAAGTCTATTCTATGTTCTTTATCTTTCTCTTTTTGCAAGTATACTTTGTCAGGTGTAATTTATTGTTGCCTTCTTTTGCACATAGTTTTTGAAAAAGTTAACTTTAGAAACATCATCAATATTCAAAGGAAAATATAGCAGTACAATCAGCAACTGACCCAAAGGGATTTTAAGATTTCTAAAAAGACAACATGAAAATGGACCATGATAAATTTTGAGAGCATTTGAGTCATTACCATTTCTCAGTTTGTGTATTGATAATATCACATGTTTGGTTCACATCTCCTAATTGAAATGGTCAACCCAGGTTGTAAATGCATCATCTGCTGTCTTTTCTGCATTTTATCCTCCTTCAAGTTTAGTTATTAGGCAGCATATGACTATGTGAATGCCTTTAAAGTGGTGTACTTTAATTTTTTATATGGGACTGTCAAATGGGCATCAGCCATTTGTTAAGTTCAATCAAATAAGAAAATTTTCTTTAACCATGAAGTAGTTTGATTTAAAGATGTGTTCAATAATTAAGTCTTTATGTCCATGTGATAGCATCGATGGCAGGCACATCAAACCTCTGATTTTAATATAGGAAAAGAAGCCACAATAGAGGTTTGATGTGCCTGCCATCGATATTTATTTTTAGTATATATACATTTCAAGATTGCCAGACAGTGTACCTATACATCAAACAGTGAATTTTCAATTTTGTGACTGCTATATATGTATAAAGTTCAAGTTTATTTAGTCAATACAAGGTTACATTTGTACATGTATTGAAAATAAGCAATGCTCAGTCAGGCTGGCAGATTAAAAAACTATTGATATTATAGTAAAGTACACCATTATAGGTTACAGATATGTAATAAAGAAATGAAAAGTTATTTCTCTCTCTCTCTACCTGTGTCAGCATTCTCTCTCTTTTATCACAGGAAAAAAGAAATGCATGCAGTCCTCTTAACACATCCCACTCAACAAAACACTTAGTCCTAACGTGTCCTTCATTTAACTCAAAGATTCAGTGAAAATAATCTCTTAATTCTAGTTCCATTAAAATGTTTGACTGCTTGGGGAATATTTACTAATCGTTTACCGTATTTTCATTGAACACTCTTAATTAGTCTTTGTCCGTGGGGTAAAAATTGAAACATTTCCTTACTGGGTGGGTGTCATCTTTCAAGATCTTTTCTGTTCTGACTGACATTCTTTCTTCACATAAACTTTCAAAAGATGCCAGATTCACACCAATTAGCTTTTGTGCATTTATGGCAATTGAGTTTAGTCTTTTAGTGTCCTTCTTTGCTGTTCTATCAAACCAAACAACAATTGATTTAGTTAAGATAATCTGGCAATGGCTCTGTAAAAGTTAATGAGTGTCACTTTATTGACCAAAAAAGACCCAAGTTTTCTTAAAAAGTACATATTTTGTCTGGCCTTTTTGTATATATTGTTGCTATTTAATTTCCATTACCTTTGTTTTCTTGGCATTCAGGGGGAGATTTTTATTCTGGCTAAATTTCTTCACGTTCTGCATTAGTTCATTTAGTCCCTCAGTTGTCTTGGACAGCAATGCTGTATCGTCTGCGTAGCGTAGCTCCGTGATAGGATTTCCATTTAGTTTTATCGCCGAATACTTGTCTTCGGTGTCTTCTGCCTCTACATCTCTCATGATGGATTCTGTGTAGAGGCTGAAAAGAGCCGGTGAAAGAATACAGCCCTGTCTAACTCCCCTTTTAATTTGGAACCATTCGGTGTTTCCATTTTCCGTGCGTACAGCTGCCACTTGGTTCTGGTATAAGTTTTTGATCAAGTTGATAATTTTGAAGTGGCAGTTGTATTTTTTAAGTGTCTCAATCATTTTAAGAAAACAAAGGTAATGGATTCAGACAAAAGCCCTGCTTCAAGTATTTTAATAGACAATGAGGCACTGGAAAATGTCACTCACTTTAACTATCTAGGAGCAAACATTGAGGCTGATGGAAAGATAACTCCAGACATAAGAAAGAGATTGGCTATTGCAACCTCTAAACTAAAATCTATGATGAACATCTGGAAAAGCCAATTGACTCCTCTTAAAATGAGAATTTTAAAATCCTGCATCTTCCCAGTGGTTACATACGGATGGGAAACTTGGACGCTAACAAAAAAAGGATGTGGAAAAAATAGATGCATTTGAAATGAAATGCTACAGTAAAATACTTAGAATTCCATGGACTGCAAGGAGACCAAATCAAATTATAAAGCAACTAAAATTGAAATATTTTGGACACATCGTCAGACACAACAACCTCGAAAAATTGAGTCTAGAAGGAGCTGTGGAGGGCAGGAGAGGCAGAGGCAGACCAAGAAGGAGATGGACTCAAGACATTTCTGACTGGCTTGGCTTTTCTGTAAGGGAAGCCAGTATACTTGCGCAAGACAGAGACGGTTTCCGCTCAGCTGTGTGGGAGGCTACGTCCTACAAGGATCCGCCATGAAGAAGAAGAAGAAGAATTTAATTCCCAGCTAAATATGTTAGACAGAATTGTGCCTAGGAATTTGAATGAATCAACTCGTTCCCCTACTATTACCAATGGGGGTGGTGGCACCTTACCCCTTCAAAAATCAACTACCAGTTATTTGGTTTTTAACATGTTTCGTTTTAAATTATTTACTCTACACCATTGTCTGTCTTAGAAAATTATTTTCATTTATGTTATAATAATAATAAAGAGCATTTTTATATAGTGCTTATCCACTAATGTGCTCTAAGCGATGTTATCAACCAATCCCGTTACAATTACAGTGGTGTCATCTGCAAATTTAATTTTACCTTTAAATTTTAAATGTATGATGTTTTATGTTATAGCATGGATATTTTATTAATAATTGCATTGTTTTGTATTTATGATCATAGTCAAACATTTAAACCTAATGACATGTATTGTTGTTATTGGTGCAATTTTTCTTTTGAATGTGTTTTTTTTTTTTTTTTTTT
>BMAT01003738.1:6402-17507 GCA_019649035.1 Elysia marginata | reverse complement strand
CAGGGGAAGGGCGGGGGTCTGAAAAATGGGCAAAATCTGTCCACATGGTTTATGAACAGCCCCTAATACAGATTACTCATTGAATTCTTTTTTTTTTGTTTTATGGATACTGTTACAAATATATCATATTAAACTTTGTTCCATGGAGTTCAAAATATATGAACCGCTGTTCTGTTCATTGCCATTCTGAAGTCACCTGCTTAAACTTGCTTTGAATTTTGCTTAGGTTTTCTGTTAAGAGCTCATCTGTTGGGTCAATCTCCACCAACTGACTTGCCAGTTGCAGTATAGTTTCACACACTTTCACAGCTCTAGAAAAATCAAAACAATTTTAAGGGAATTAAGAGGTGTTTGGAATGATTTTCATGCAGTTTTTATACATAAACATGTATTGAAGTTATTTTTTGACAGTCCAGCTTAAAAAAAGAAATAATTATCTTAAGAAAAAGCAATGCACATATACTATACAAATACTGCTGACTTTATTATCATAGTGTTACCCTCAAGGAGCAAAGAACGTTTACAAATATTTTAAGGTCATACAATGAAAACCTCAAAATTTAAAGTATGATGATTAGAAATTCTGATAATTCTAAGTTTTCTAAAGGTGAGGTTTCTTTTTCTTCCTTGGTTTTGTTAGCTTTGAACTTCAATAAATCAGAGTTGGTGAAGTTTGCTTCTTTTAAATTGAAGTTTAAAGTTTATAGTCTGTAAAAAAGTTCTCTATTTTCACTATTTGTGTAACTTCTTCAGGCATGCAAGGCTTATACAAAACAACCATGGAGCGAAGCTAATATCTCAAATTCACAAAAAAGGTGTCTCTGGCCCCCAAAATTACGTTAAGCCGGCTGGTGTTATATAGACAGACCCAGGCATTATTCCAAGTAGAATGGCCAATAAAGTAAATGTTCTTTGCAATAGCGCTGCATGCAATGTCTTTTTGGCCAACCTAAATTGTAAATTCATAATAGTAATACAGGACAGTTTTTTTATTGCCTAAGCTGCTTATGCTGGAACAAGCAAGTCAATTTTTTAAAATAAGGTATATATTTTAGTTCTAAAAATATTGACAAAACAAGTGAGCTGTCGGCTTTACGTCTTCGTCAGACAATAAAAAATAAAAAATGTGTAAGACACATACATAAATACGGACAGGACTAACAATAAAAGAAAAGCAATAATATTATTTTAAAAAATATATAAAACATGAATGAGATAAAAATAAAAAATAACCTAGAAATCTAGATATAAATCTATCTGCAGGATAAAAAAGAAGAAAAGGAAAAAAAAGGGGGGGGGGGCGGGGTTACTAGGGGGAAGGCGCCTGAGGATCCACGAAATTGTAACTTAATTACATAGTGAAAGAAATAAAACGAACTATTAATGAAAAACAAGAACTATTTACAAAAAATAAGAATGTATCAACTAGATCTAGACCTATCTGGAATGAAAAAGACAGATAAAGAACAACTTATCTTTTTCCAGCGCAGATCTTGTAAACAAGGAAGCGCAAAGGCATCAAGATGACAAACATAGTAGAGAAGTGGCGCAAAATAGTGCTGTACATAAAAACTAGTAGCAAAATTCAATTTTGACGCATGGCTGAAGAGTGTGCAATAACAAAAGTTTGAGACCAAAATAGACCCTAATAGTATTACAGACTAGAGGATGAACTAAATCGAGAAAAGTGCTAAGTCGTCCTACCGTGAAGAAAGAACAAAGCAAAAAATCTATACCAATGCAAATCTTAGTCGCATACCTTTTTGTTGATGCAATTGTCTGCCTTTGTCCACTGTTTTTTGTGTATCATATAGAGTGTACTTTTTGTTATTTTATTAGTTGGATAAATTATATTGTAATATTTTTTTAAAAAACTTTTTCGTCTAATTTTTTATATTTGATATAATCTGCTACTTATTAGTTTATTTCCTATAGATTTCATATTTTTATTCATACACTGCAATTAGATCTTCTTCATCTTACTATGGCCGTACAAGGTGTTACATACAAAATTTTCCGCCGTCAAAATAGGCAATAGATTTTCGCCATGGGCTTGCCAAAGAGTATTTCAGGTATTGCTTTGGCATTCGCCATTTCAACGCTTGAAAACAAAACAGTTAGTCATTTGAATTTCCTACAAAACTGTTTACGATTAAAGGTAACGCCGAAGGGCTTTCAGTCTAGTTTTCTTCCATCTGTTGGAGTCTTCACTCAATCTCAATCTCGTGAATTTTTGCATCAGATTTCACGAAAGCTAGAGATACATGAGAATCTATTGAGGAAATAGAAAACTGACTGGACTCCTAATGAGGGTGATAACAATGCTTTAGATCTATTCATTGATAAGTGTCGCCATGACATAAAAAAAACTTTCTCTTCGACGATTAAACCTTATGCCCGCTGAAAAACAAGCCTTGTAGGATTTGAAAAATAGAAATGATATTATCATTAAGCCCGCAGACAAGGGGGCTGTGGTTGTTTGGAGAAAAGATCTTTATTTGGCTGAAGGTGCGCGTCAGCTTTCTAAATCAACCTTTTATAGACAGAGATTAAATGATGGTACTATACCCAACAATTCTAAGGTTAAAGATGCTGTTTCTGACCTCATTGGTGCAGGTCATTTACCCCCTTCATCTAAATATCTTACTTATAACAATTCTAAACTTGGTCACCCAGTATTCTACAAATTTCCTAAAATTCATAAAGCTAACAACCCCGGCCGCCCAATTGTTTCTGCTTGTGCTTGCCCCACTGAGCAAATTTCTGCATATCTTGATTCTGTTTTTCAACCTTTGGTTATGTCACTACCAACATACATCAAAGACAGGAACCATGCTCTTGATATTTTCTCGCAGGTAGTTCTCCTGACCAATCAGCCTATCCATTTGTTTTTACTTGATGTTACATCTTTGTACACATCAATCCCTCATGCTGATGGCCTCACAGCCGTCAAGCATTTTCTTAACACCCGAATTTACCTGCAGTCAGTACGGATACGTTGGTTTGACTGACTGAAGTGGTACTGACCTTGAATTCTTTTGAGTTTTCGGGGGAGTTTTTTTACCAAATCAGTGGCATGGCCATGGGAACTAAAATGGGCCCAAGTTATGCTTGTCTCTTCATGGGTTATCTGGAATGGCAAATGGTAATCCACTACCAGGGTCCTACGCCTGAGTTCTACTACCGTTACATAGATGACGGTATTGGTGTTCCTACCATGCCACTAGAAGATCTTAAGAATTACATTGATTTTGTTAAGACGTTCCACCCATCTATTTCTTTCACATCAGAAATTTCAACCTCTACAGTAAATTTTTCGGACATCAAAATTTCTATCAGGGATAGATTTTTGCACTAGTCAGTCTAATACAAACCGACGGAAAGCCACACCTATTTGACATACACCTCATCCCACCCACACTCGTGCAAGAGGTCTATCTCATCCTCTCAAATGCTGCGCCTTCGTCGGCTTTGTCAAGATGACCATGACTTTCAGGAACTCACTCACTCATCCTGGCATGTTTGTGTGGACGTTGCCTCCCCAACTCTCCGTCTAAACACCTCCCTTTTCTGCGCTTCTCTGCCAGCTTCTGTGGGGCTTATTTGTAGCCACTCCCTAATGTCTTCAGTCCATCTTCTTGTTGGTCGGCCTTTCCTTCTTTTGCCTTCAAGCCTTGCCTCCAATATGTGCTTTTCTAGGGAGTCGTGTCTTTTTGGGTGACCGAAGTATGATAGTTTCCTTGCTTTGATGTTGTTCAATAACCAGTCCTGGCCCACTTTTAACTCTTTTAGGATTTCTGTGTTTTTTCTTTTTGCTATTCATGGTATTCTGAGCATCCTCCTACAGCATTTCATTTCAAAAGCGCGAATTTTCTTTACATCTGCTGTTGTCTAGGTCCATCCTTTGCACCCATAGATGGCTGTTGGAAACATGCATGCTCTAACGATTTTCAACTTTGTTTGCTTATCTTGTCCTTTCCAGATTTTTTCCATTTTCTTAAGCTGTCCTACGGCCATGGCTGTCCTCCTTTTGATTTCATTTGAACATTTTCCATTTCCTTCAATTTTGGATCCAAGGTATTCAAAGTTTTCTAAGCACTCAACTTTCTCTCCATCAACTGTTATGTTTGATGTTCTCTTGCATCTATCAGTATGGACAATTTTAGTTTTCTTTATATTGAGAAAAAGGCCCTTGTTCTCACTGTGTTTTTTGACTGAGTGTTTTAGTTGGTGCAGACCCTCTGTTGTTGTTGATAATAATGCAGTGTCGTCTGCGTAACGAAGGTCTCTGAGTTTCAAGCCTTGGATGTTTGGTTCGTTGTATAGATCTTTTCTAGGATCTTGTTCGACTTCTCTCATTATGCCCTCTGTGTATAGGCTGAAGAGGTGAGGAGAGAGAATACACCCTTGTCTAACACCTTTGCTGACAGAAAACCAATCGGACATTCCACATTCTAGTCTTACTGCTGCCTGTTGCCCAGCATACAGGTTCTCTATAAGTTTTACGATGTCATTATGTATCCCCATATCTCAGAGTGTTTTCCATAAGTGTTTGTGTATGACAGAGTCGAAAGCTTTAGAATAGTCTATGAAAGTATTGAAACAGTTGTGTAGGTCTTCATCTATCTCTCTAAATTTCTCGATAATGTTTCTAAGGTTGAAAATATGGTCTCTTGTGCCTCTTCCTTTTCTGAAGCCTGCTTGGATTTTGCTGACCTCTGTTTCCAATATGTTTTCAAGTCTTTTCATAATGATTTTCAGCATTATCTTACTTGGGTGACTAATTAGCGAGATTGTTCTGTGATTTGAACATAGCTGAAGGTCTCCTTTTTTAGGTAATATAATAAACACTGCTCGTTTCCATTCTTCTGGCCATTCCCCTGTCTTCCATATTTTTGTGCAAATTTAATGATAGTAGGTGATGCCTGCTTCTCCGCTTGCTTTGAGCATTTCTGCTGTAATTTCATCACACCCTGGACTCTTTCCATCTTTCAAGCTGTTTATTGCCCACTCAACTTCGCTCCTGAGTGGCTCTAGCTCTGTATCTGTATAATTTTCGTTGTTGTCTACTGCTGTTTGTTTTGGTTCACTGGTGTTAGCAAACATGTTTGCACTATACCTCTTCTACCGATCGAGAATCTGTCTGGACTCTGTGAGGACATTTCCGTTTTCATCTTTGATTACAACTGACTTTGGTTGAAATGTTTTGGTTAGGCTCTTTATGATGTTGTAGGCGTCTCTGCTTCTGTTCTTGCTGAAGTTGTTTTCAATTTGTTCGCATTTGTCTTCAATGTACTTCTTTTTATTCCGTCTAATGATCTGTTTTACTTCTCTTGCTTTTTTCTTGTAATCTTCATGATGTTGTCCTTTACTCTTTGCTATTCTCCTTTCTTGCATCTTCTGTAGTGCCTCGTCTGACAGCCATTTTTATTTCTTTTGTTGTTTAGTTTTGGGGTGTTTAGAAGCTTCAGTGAAAATTTCTTTTGCCTTGTTCGCTAATTCCTCTGGCCTCATCTCTTCTGTTGTCGCATTCAGAGCTTCGAACTTATTGCTCACTTCTATACAGTATTCCTTGCTTATATTTGAAGTGTCATATCTGATTGGCATTTGAAACTTTTTCATGGTTCTTAGCCTGATTTTGAAAGTGGCTTTCAGCATTTCATGATCGCTGTTACAATCTGCACTTGGTACCGAACCTACATTGCTGATGGCGCTCTTCCATCTTTGTTGTATCAATACATAGTCTATTTGATTTTTGGTATTTCCATCAGGTGATGTCCATGTGAACAATCTTCTTGGGTAATTCTGGAACATAGTGTTCATAATGGAAACTTTCAGGAACAGTGTTTGAGAATGCGCGAATGACGCTCTTATACCAAGGCCTGAACAATCCTCACAACGCACTAAGCTCATCATGACCTACCACCCTCATAATTTGGTCGCTCGTAGGATTGTCCTCAACAATCTCAGTATTCTTCAAGCTGACCCCAATGCTCGTGAGGTTTTTGATGAGCCTCCTCTTGTTGTGTACAGAAGAGCGAAAAACATTCGCGACATGCTGGTTCCCAGTCCGATCTCTGTGTCTCATGATTCAGGAACCAGACCTTGCAGCAGACCTAGATGTATAACTTGCACTTATGTGTCACATGCACAATCTAGTGAAATCAACACGCCTCGTGGTGTTTTCACAATTGCTGACTCATTTACCTGCACTAGTTGCAACCTAATATATGCTATTGTCTGTAAGAGATGTGACATGGTATATATTGGTGAAACTGGCCGCAATCTGGCGACACGATTTAGCGAACAGTTGCGCGATGTACAAAACGGGGTTCATAAACCCGTCTCTCTACATTTTGGCTCTTCTGGCCACCAAGGCTGTACTGACATGGAGGTGCTAGGTTTGCGTTCTTCGAGAGGTGGTGCCAAGTCATGCTTTGATTGTGAGCAAAGGCTTATTTTTTAACTGGGTACTTTAGCACCTGAGGGGATGAATGTTCAACACATTTTCCCCCACAAATAAATCGTTGCTGGCAAGTATTATTACAAGTAGTTTTATTATTTTACTTGGTTTCTATTTCTTTATTTCTTTCTTTTTTTTTTTTAAGTTAGGCCAGAGCTATTATATCTTTTTTTTCACGATCCAGGTCTTTTTCTAATTGTGGCCTTCTACTGCCAAATTTGAACCCTTTGTTGTTGCTTTCTTTCTTGATTATTTGCTTGTTTTCCTCCTAAGTATGGTTTGTCTCTTTCGTGGAGTAGATTTTTTCCTAGCATACTCTATATTTACTTTTTTCTCCTCTTTTGTCCTTGTCTTTTTTGTCAGTCGTATGCTTAGCTCTTGGTATGGTAAGTTTATCAATATTTTCATTATGGTTTTACCCCTTTACTTGTGTTCGTAAACCCTCTATTCTCTCTTTCCTTTCATTGCTCATAGGTATATAGATTTTTTGCTTTGTACTTTCTTTACGGTAGGACGACTTAGCACTTTTCTCGATTTAGTTCATCCTCTAGTCTGTAATACTATTAAGGTCTATTTTGGTCTCAAACTTTTGTTATTGCACACTCTTCAGCCATGCGTCAAAATTGAATTTTGCTACGACTTTTTATGTACGGCACTATTTTGCGCCACTTCTCTACTATGTTTGTCATCTTGATGCCTTTGCGCTTCCTTGTTTACAAGATCTGCGCTGGAAAAAGATAAGTCATTCTTTATCAGTCTTTTTCATTCCAGATAGGTCTAGATCTAGTTGATACATTCTTATTTTTTGTAAATAATTCTCGTTTTTCATTGATAGCTCTTTTCATTTCTTTCACTATGTAATTAAGTTACAATTTCATGTAAGTTTAATAAATTATCAAAACTAAAACCTGCGCAGTATGCACAAGAACAAGATAAGGAAAATAAAATTAAAATGAGCAGATGTAAAGACATTGCTCATAATGACAATGGATCTAAAATTTCAATTACCTTGCCTTAGAATTCTCTTCCTTGCAGATATGTAGTATTTGAGCTGCATATCCAGAGTAAAATCCAATCTGAAATATTAAAACCCTTTTCAAACTCCTATTTAAAAATGCTTTTGCACTCGTCAAAAGCTAATTCAAAAGTACAACAATGTTTCTCAGTTACCTTTCTTACCAGTTTAAGAAAATAATGTGAAACTGTAAGGCTAGGTTATCTCCATATGTATCTGCCATAAGTTCATGGCACCAATCATCAGTTTCAAACACTGAACAAAAAACTTGACTACTAGATCGAGGTGACCACCTCGATTGCACAAATGTCACTGACTGATCCAATAAATTAGATTACACGTATGAAACATGTGGGCTTCATTCATTAGTGTGGGCCCATATATGAGCGTATTGCTGACTGCAAAAAATCAAGGGAAAAAAGATGCCACTTGTCAGCGACATTTTAAATCTAGAAAGGTCAATGCCTTAGTTTTGACATAAAATGCAAATAAATTAAAATGTAAATAAATTTAAAAAGTTTTAAAAGCTTACTTCTTTCCCTATCTCTGTTCCTTTAGTAGCACCAAGACTGTAACCCTCCTCAAAAGCCTTCTTTCTGCCCATTTCTACTCCTTCATGGTAACCTTCATTCCATGATCTGATACAAAGAAAAAGAGGAATGGTAAATTTTTAAGGGTGAATATAATGCAAGTTGTAACTTGTTGTAAAGGACATCAGAAGCAATGAAAACTATTTGTACATACACTGTAAATACCAACTAATTGAAACCCAATTTTGAACATATTGAGAAAATGCTGAAAACTTTTCTTCATTCAAACCTCTCAAGCTTGCAAACATTTTTGAGGCAACCAGAATGAAAAAAGCACAAGTGGGTCAGACCTATTTAGTATTATGAGTATAAAAGCCCTTAAAATGTAATTTAATTGCTATATTGTCTTCAATATGAAATAAACAAGATATAGATTTATATTAAAAGCATTAAGCTAGAGTTGTACAAATGTTTTCATCATCACCAAGGGTACGTGTACATAGAATTAAGAATACAGTTTTAGTAACTGTTAATAAACTCATATGTGAAAATTCCAACTGGCGCCTGATTTACCCTGGTCAGCTCAAATTTAATGGTTTTCTAATTCCTCCCTCTCTCCACCTGTGTAAAACCTTTAAAATATTCTTATTCTTAGAAGGGGACAGAATTTGCCTATCACTAGTTTCAGCAGGCTGTTTCTTGGCGAGAGATTTATCTTGTCTCTCTCTCTGTGACTTTTTTTGTCTTGCCAGCTGCATTTCTCTATAGATATTTGTTAAATCATAAAATTCAAAGTCATTTCACTCCAGGTTTTCTTCTTTATGATTATTTAAAAAATTGCTAATCACATTTTACTACAAATTTTAATAACCAAGAGACTGATTCATGGGAATTGCAGGCTTAGAACTAAAACTGTTGTAACAGGTCTTAGTTTTTTTACTAGTCTACTCGCTTTTCATGGACACCTTTTGGCCTTTACTAACTATGTCAGAAAAAGTGTGGTAATTCCCAGAAGCCAAATTGACATCGTAGAGAAAAAGATAAAGCCCATTAAACTTTTGGAAGGATTACCATATGGGCCTGCCACCTCGAGTTTATATCGTTTGGTTAAAATCTATTGTATCCTCCGGGAGGGAACAATCTAGGGGGAAGAAAGCAGTATAGAAAAAGGTTATAATCGGCCCACGCTTTTAAAATCTATTGTATCCTCCGGGAGGGAACAATTTAGCGAGAAGAAAGCAGAAAAGCGATCAAATAGAAGCGGCCGGCCCATTGCCCAATATGGTAATCCTCCCAAACTTTTATATATATATTTCTTATAAAACGCATGGCAAGGGGAGGATCTCTCATTTCCTCAAAAAATCTAATAGTTTCTTTAAAGTATAGGAATTTACAAGAGTGAAAATCCACCAAACATCACAGGTTCGATATGCCTTTTTTTTTTTTTACCTCAAATCTTGTTAATTTGGCTTTGAGTTTGGCAAAGTC
This sequence comes from Elysia marginata, assembly GCA_019649035.1. NCBI lineage: Eukaryota > Metazoa > Mollusca > Gastropoda > Plakobranchidae > Elysia > Elysia marginata. The sequence continues at coordinate 8,011 of BMAT01003738.1, read as the reverse complement.
AATATCCTTTAATTCTTTATTTTTTTTTATACTATAATTTATAGGAAGGATAGACTTCTAAAAGTAAAACTTAAAGGCCCACTTAGTCCAGTACCAGGCAGCATGTAATTTTAGGCTGAGGTTTTAGACAGGAAAAAATTCATGAATACAGCGTACTGTGTAGATCTAGGCCTACTAGGCTACATTTACTGATTTAGGCTCCCGCTCGATTTATTTTATTTTTAGCTATTATTTTGGGCTTGGCGTGTATCTAGCTACGTTCTCTTCATAAATAATTCTTGGCTTTTTACTAGTACGGTGAAATTAAACCTCAGCAATATTGTGGCTTTAGAACGTATTTTTAAAGAATAATAATGAAGTATCTAGATAGTAACGCACGACTCTTCTGTCATTGTTACTGCATGAAAGATGTCATCGTCGCACGGTGATGTCGGCGTTGTCATGGTTGAATTACAAATTGTCACAACCATCGAATCAAGTAACTTATAAATCTTATTTCGAAATAAATTTCAGTATGGTTCTTAATGTTTTGGACTTCAAATAGAGATAGATCTAGATCTAGGCATGCATGATTCCTGATTGCCCGGCGTGTCCAAACGGCTAGCACTAAGTAGGCTAAGGATTAGGATTCTAGCACTCGGCAGTGTTTACAAATTACATGACGATTTGAGGTTTTTTACAGTAACTAGCAGTTAACTAAATTGAGCAACATTTTCCTGCTGTCGACTCAGTCCACTGTATTTACCTCTGCAGCTCTGCTCTTCGTCAAAAGACGTAGGCCTAGAATACATGTAACCTTATAGCCTACCGTACTTATTTCAAATTTTTAAAAAATGAAATGACCTTTTTATTTGTACTTTATTCAGGACTGCCGTGTGCGTCCATGATGTTTTGAGCATTCCTCTCAAGAAGGTCCCCATTTCTCTTGCCTTTCAGATGTTTCTATGTCTGTTTTGGAGAACTTTGCATTCATCTAGCACTGAAGAGCTATGCTAAATTCTATTTTATAATAGCTTTAAAAGGTCCAATAAGTGGCAACTGAGATTCTAGACTTCCAAGTTCTCTTGCTATCTGTGGGTGTGAATGTACCATAAAACTCAGTGATTAAGACTTATAAGTTAACTTAAATATAGAACATGATTTTGCAATTTAACCTGCTTTTTAAGTTTAAAGCCTTCTAAATTGTACTTGTTTTTTTTCCCTGTGCTTTCTATTCTTTTTGTGACCCGGTTTGATAAGATGAATAGATAACATTTTTTGTAAGTTCATGCTGTAAGAAAAATATCTGCCTCTGAAAACTTATGGTTAGAAATCTTTGACTAATTTTGAGTTTTTAAAAGGTAGGCATGCTTTTTAAAACTAAGTAAAGTTATTTAGAGCATTACTAAATCCTCCCCTCCAAAAAGTCGCGAGGGAGCACCTACCCATTCTCAGTCAAAATCAGTATATGGGACTGTCCAGCGTCACAACGGGCCAAAAAATTTAAGCTTAGTCTCGTGCTATGGTGACTGTTTGTTGTTAGATTGCTATTCTTTTCTACTGTTAAACATGGTACAAACTACAAAGGGTAGAGATATAACAAAAGGAGAGGATTAGAGAGATAGAGACA
>BMAT01003729.1:65878-75988 GCA_019649035.1 Elysia marginata | reverse complement strand
AAAGTGAGAAAAAACGCTCTATTATGAGTATTAGTTTACAAGCGCGTCATACTGAACCACAACATCATACCATTACCAACTTTTAGAACAATTGATCGGTTGGTTTAGGAGGAGATAGAATTTTGGTGAAAAAAATTAAGTTTTGAGATAATCGCATTTGAAAGTTATGCTAACAAAATCAGCAAAAATCTGTGATTTTTCCTCAAATAAACACCCGTAACCTGCATGGTATTGGTAATGGCCTGTCCTTTCCAGTTTCTTATCTTCAATAATTTTTTCCAGCCTCATTGGGTATTATTGTCGGTTGTCCACCTTTGGGTCTGCTATTGTAATTTATGAGTGCTTTCGTAAAGCCTGATATCTTACTGTTGCTCATACATGCGCGTGCGAAGCGGGAACTGTACACCCCAATCTCTTAGAAGTTGGCATGAAACTTATCACTGTCTAGCCCTAAAATCTTGTCGTGCTTTGGAGACTCTGAACTGAAACATTAGTAAACATACAGGCTAGCGCAGTGCAAAGTTTCACTAACAGGCCTGGCCTACAAGGTTAGCTTGCGCGTGATATTACTACACTGTGCTAGCGTGTGCTTGCTTTCATGAACGGGCCTACACCGAGCGCGAGGCATGATCAGTGTTCATACTTGACCTTCTGCAAATAGTGGGCGCAACCGACACAAAGAAATCGGATATAAAACAGTTGAATTCGAGCAAAAAGTCCAGAAGTTTGAGGTATTTTCTACATATTCTGGTTGAAAAAATCGCTGTTTTTACTCACCCTGCTGCCGCAAAATAGTGATTTTAGGTTAAAAAAAATGATCAAATCACTTATTTTTGTGCTTTTCATACAGAGCAATGGTTGAAGCATCTGAAAAAAGCAGTTTTGAATATTCGACCCCTAAATGGTCATTTCAGGTGCCGCCCCCACCCCCCTTGATCATATCTCTGCAGAGAGGCCGGAATTTGCTTAATTATTAGTCATTTCTTAGTGTCAGCTACAAAAATACACCAAGACTTTCCTATCTTGCATACTATATATTGCTGATTTAACCGAAACTGGAGATGGAATAAATTATATTTCAAAAACAGTTCTCAGGCGACAATAACCTCATTTCTGATCTTAGAAGCTATCAAGTTTAAAGTAACACAAAGATTGGGGACAATGGCAGGAAGAAGATTGAGGGCAATGGGCAGGGGGAGTCATCAATGGTTGGTTGTGATTTATGTGAATGGTTGACGGGACGGTGTACAGTCTTTCAGTGTCACAGCGATCCAAAAAATTTTAGAGCAGCGTGAGCTTAAAGAAGCACTTGGATTTTTGGAAAGTAACAAGGGCAACTGGTTCGGCCCTTTTTTTTGAACACAATTGGTCATCAGTCATTTTAAAACAATTTTTAATTTTAAGTCTACTTTATAATATTCTGTTCTTTTTATAATGTTTCGTGAAGCTTTCATTCTTAATGAATAATTCTTGTCTGTCTTTCTCTTATATTTGAAAAATTGAATCTATTATTTTCTCCCATCATCCCTGCCCCATTTATTGCTTTCTCTTTCTTTATCCCCCATTTTTCACGAAAATGGAAATTCCATTGTTTTGAGACTGGTGAGAAAAGTTAGTTTCAAGTACATTTTTTTATTACAGGATTCCTTGAGAGGGTTACGTTTAATTGATGACAGAATAATTCATGCCTTAAACAGTACTCTACCCACCCAGTCATTCCGTGGCAATGTAGATGCGCCGTCTGTTTGCAAAAGGTTTTATGATGAGGTTTGTGAAAATCGGATTTTTTTTTACAGTTGCTTCTTTTTTTTTTTCCTTTTGTCTTGCAACCAGTTTAAATGAGTCTTAAGCCGATATCACAGAAAAGCTTGTTTTCACTACTTGCAAGTACAGCAAACAAAAAAGTTCTGTCATGCTTTGGTATGAAGTTATAGTCATTTTAAGTTGGCAGGGTTGGGTCTTGTGAAATTTCAGAAAAGGGAGAAAATAACATTTCAGTATAGTCGATTATAAAGATGTTGAGACTTAAGCATCCATAACAGCTATTTGTAATTAAACACATACAACATGAAATTTCAACATGAGTTAGATGTGAAAACTGTTTAGAAATGGTTTTAGCTTCAATATCTAAAATAAAAAGCATTTGACTTCTAAACACCCACTATACTTTTAAAGCCTGTATCTCAAAACTAAGCTATTCGACTATGGACTCATTTGGACAGAATGCGAGACGTCTATCTGCTGTGTATATGACAAGCTAACAAATTTTTTTTTAAATGTATAAAATTTTAAAAGTAATTTTGACCTATTTTTGAAAGATATGTGTTCGCCTAGTTTTGAGGCATGGCTTACATAATAAACCACTTAAAGTACTATAAAGCCATTTTACCTTTCTTTCTAGGTTAATCGCTAAGGAAGATGAAAACATGTAAAATTACCAATCAGGAAACCTGTAATGATATAATTACTCTTACGAAAAGTTTCTTCATTGCATTTTTCTCACCCAATTTTTTTTTCTTTTCTAATGTGTATGGGGTAATTCTGTGACAAAATAACTTGTATTTAATTTTGCTTTGATAAAAATTTTTCGTCAAATCAGCATGAAAATAAAGTACAAATTTCTTCTTATATCACTACAGTTACAGTTATCATATGACCAAAGAGCACATTCTATCAGACACTGCTTAGAAAAAGTGAGCAATGAAGTGGAGGATCTCCGACGGAAGAAAAATGAAGCCCCAGATGACATCGATGTCATGAAAAATCTGAGAAAAGAACAAACAAAGGTATATACGCCAGCATTTTTGCCAGGTGTCAGCCATTATTTTTAACTTTTTCATATTGATTCTTATTTCTAGGTAAGATGTTAATTCAATTTAATGTGTATATATACTGTTACAACACAAAGAATTTTGTGCCAAAAGTAATTGATTATAAATTTTCAAGTTGATGTATCAGATCGATTCTTATAATATTCTAAATTTTAGGTGACTTATGAATTGAAATATGAACACATAGCTCTGTGTAAGGCTATTATGCACTGAATTATATATCTGTAAAACATAAAATAGTTTGATGTTTTAATTTTAATTGATAGTGTTGTGTGACTTATATTCCTTATGGGGGGCCTAGATAGCTCAGTTGGTAGTGGCTTCGCTCCGTGGCCAAGAGGTCGCGGGTTCGAAACACAGCCGAGCACAGTCCGGGTCCCTACTGGTTGGGTCGGTGTCAGTATAATGTGACCGGCTGAGGCTAAGTCATGGTATCCCCGCTAGTCTCTGGGTGGCAGCCAAGCCCTGAGAGCACCTTTGAAGTGGAATTGGGCTTGTAAAAATACCCTTAAATTTAAATATATATTCCTTATGATTTGTATACAACTCCAAGTTTGCCGATGAAAGTTAAAATTTTTAAATCCCATAAAATTTTTATTCCATATTGCCTTACTTAAAATAACCCCAGTTGCGATAATGTTCAAATTAAGAAAATTGACATTGTGTATCAAAGAGCATAAAAATTTAGATTAAAATATTTTTGTGGTGATAGTTTATTACATCTATTATATTTCATCACATCCAACCACAAAACCATTGAATAGATGGCTAACATTAAGATACAGAAAAGAGGTCTGTTGCTTCCAATCCCTTGGAATATAAAACTTCACATGCAATTTACTTCTTTTCCTTGATAGCATATCTTACTGATTTAAATGTCCCTAATGCAATTACTCAGGTCATATTCAATGGACTGTATCATACTACTATTGCTAGGTTTTTTGCTGCCGTGTAAGGCTTTTATTAGTTTAAAGTGCTTGTGTGTATTAGTTGAAATTGTTTCAAAATTCCACAACTTGACTTACTTTGCCATCAATAGTCTCATAATGTGTTGTATTTGACAATTGCCCAGTTAATCTTTATAGCAGTTATTAGCTGCATGATTTTGCCATCTAATGAACGATTTCTGACTAATGCATAACCACAAAACTGACTTCAGTACAACCCCACATTGGAAAAGTTCTCCAGTAACACCTGAAACAAATCTGGCAATATTGGCATGACCAAGGCTGTGTGTAACATGGAAATAATTTCATATTTTCGTAACACTTTTTCTCCATTTCTTTTTCCTATCTGTGTAGTTACGGTTATTGCAACAAGAGATGGGTGTAGAGGAAGTTGTGAAAGACAGAACTTTAAAGGTATGAACTGTGATGTTTAAAAATGTGTTGGTTCAAATTAAGCAATGTGATCTGAAGGGCAAGTGGGGCACCCCTCTGAATAGAGTTATGGGGGTCCCATCGTTAATTTTCAGATTTGTTGAAATTATGAAAGTTTATCTTTTTCTCAACCGAATGGCACCAGTTTTTTTTCCTAAAGCACCTAAAGTATTTTTTTCATAATTTGAAAATAAGGACTACTATTCAAAACGCAATAAAAATATTTTATTCAAGTAGGAAAAACATTGGCTTCAACACATAGTATAAGCTATCGCCCCTGTCATAAACCCTAGCAGTTGACTTTCCAAGGGTGCAATGTCAACACAATGACCAAACAGGGTAAAGGCTATTCAAATTCATAGGAATATTTTTATATAGTCTGTTTCTTGTTACCTTTCATCATCATCACCAATGGCCTTCACCCTTGGCCTCGCATGTAAATGCCACCCACTCTGGTCCTTATCAAGCTTTCCAAGCTGACCCCATCCTTTTCCCATCATTGTCATTTCTCTCTCTACACATCTCTTCCATGTCTCTCTGGGCCAATCCCCTGTGGATTCCACTAAAGTTGTCTTGTGATGTTGTCATGTGATTCCCTCAGTGTGTGTCCAATCCAACGCCACCTTCTCATCCGGATTTCCTCCTCTACTGGTTTCTGCCCTGTTTGCCTCCAAATCTCCTGATTTCTTGTACCCTATTGTGTCGTTTTTTTCTCAGAATACCCCTCATACATCTACTAATAAAGCTCTTCACTTTCTATATTGCTCCAGGTGTGGCTTTCCAAGTTTCATAACCATACAGCAAAACTGATTTGACGTTGTAAAGTGATCTTGATCTTTTGAGATATGTTTCCAGCTTTCCAGATCCTTTTGTGATTGTGTGTATTTTGATCTTGCCTTTCCAATTCTTGCCTTCAAAATGTCTGCATCTGTTTCACCCTTCAGGTCGGTTATACTTCCTAAATATGTAAATGAGACTACTTCCTCTAATACCTCTGTTCCTAGTATGATTCCTTCCTCGGTTTCTGCTCTTAAGTACCTTAGACTTTCCACTGTGGATGCAAAGCCCAAGATTCTTTGATATTATATTTAGAACCTCAGTCTTGCTTTGCATCTGACCTTTAGTATGTGAAATCAAGGCCAGGTCATCTGCAAAATCTAAGTTATCCAACTGCTGCCATAAGTTCCACTTAATACCATTTTGCAGACTCCTTCATAATCCAATCAATAGCCAAAATAAAGGGAAACGGTGGCAGAAGGCATCCTTGGCTTACTCCAGTCTGAATCTGAAAACTTTCTGATAGGTGAGTCTCGCCAAAGATCCTGCAGGAGGAACTTTCATATATATGTAGATTTTACAATATTGACTAATTTTTCTGGGATACCATAGTGTCTCATAAGTTCCCACAAAGTCTGTCTGTCCAAACTGTCAAAGGCTTTTTAGTAGTCGATAAAGTTGATTAAAATTATAGGAGAGTTCCATTTACTTGACTGTTCTAGAATGATACACAATGTTCCTTTTCGGACCACACAAGATCGATTTTTGCTGAATCCTGCTTGATTGTCTCTTACTCTTAGTTTTCCATCTACTGCATGTTTCATTCTTTCAAGGATGATTCTGATAAAGACTTTCTCAGGTATAGACAGTAGTGTGATACCTGTATAATTTTCCCAGTCGCTCAAGTCTCCTTTCTTTGGAATTTTAATCAAATGTCTCTCTCTATAGTCACAAGGTACCCTCTCCCGTTCCCAAATATTTACAAATAGACCATAAAGGATATCAACTGTTGTAGGAATATCTTCTTTTAGTGCCTCTGGTGGAATGAGATCTGGACCTCTGCTTTATTTGATTTCAATGCTTTTATTGTCTTGGTTATTTCCTATCTAGAAGGCAGCTCTATTTTTATGGGCAAATGTACTAGCTGGGAGAATATCTGGCAGGTTTTGTGGTGGTGGTCAGTTTAGAAGTTGCTCCATCTTGCCAGCTGTCCCTTTTCTGGGAAAATAGAGTTTCCTTGTTGTTCCTTCACTGGTATTGCTGGTTTGCTTTGCTTTCCTGAGAGGGTCTTTGATATCTTGTGCACCAATCCCATGTTTCCACTTCCACCTGCCTGCTCAGCTCTCTCTGTCTGTTCTTCTGAGAATCTATTCTTATCTCTTCCTGTTCAATTTCCGATAGTAATTGATATTTATGTTTCAGTTCTTCCTGGAATATTTTCCTTTCGTTTATATCTTGTAAAAGATTTACTTGAAATTTTAGGCGTTTCCCGTAGTTGACATTTACCTTTCTCTTCAGCTTGAGTCTTAGTTTCACTGGTACCAGGTGATGGTCTGTTCCAGCTTCCAAGGACCTTCTAAACTTTTTTAGAGATGCCAAAATGGTCGATGTGATTTTCTGTCTTTCCATCAGGTGAAATCATGATTGCCTTGTGAATGTGTTTGTGAGGAAAGACTGTCCCGCCAATGACCAATTGGTAGACAGATCACAGGGAAATCTTACCCTGTTGTCCTTTGCCACCTCTAGTCCTTACATGCACCTTTTCCTTACCTCTGTTGTTGACTCAAGCCTTTGCATTGAGATCCCCTATAACAATGTTCACATCTTTTTTTGAAAGCTTCTCAACCCCACTTTGTAGCCTGTCGTAAAATAAATCTTTTTCTTCATCAGTAGCCTCATTGGTTGGTGCATATACTTTTAAAATGTTCATATTTGTTTTCTTGCTCTTGGTTGTAAAAGATGCCAGAATAACTCTTGGTCCGTGTGCTTCCCATCCCCTTAGTGTTTTTTTTTGTGTTGACTTGTCCAATATAATTTCTACTCCTTCCCTGTGTGGCCTCTCTTCATCTTTACCCTAAAAATTAACAGTTCTTCTGTGCTCTGCTTCTTCTGTCCGGATTGGTTCAAGTAGGTTTTGCTTATCCCTAATATATGGAGGCGACATCAGTGCATCTCTTTGACAACCTGTGCAATTTTTCCAGCCTCATACATAGTTTTCATACATAGCTGCATTGACTAAAACCTCAGGGTTCCTTTTTTCCCCCTCATATTTGACTTTCTTTAGCGCTTTTCTCAAAATGTCCTTTATTTCATATCTTTTTGTATATCTCAAAAAGTTGTAGAGCAATTCATTTTAAACTTTGCATATGGCTTGCCAATGCACTGTTCCCGGGTTTGTCAGAAAATTTGTTTCATATTTTTTTTTGCTTTTTTTGTTTTACATATGTTTTTTTAACCAAAAACTACTCTGGGGAACTTTTATCTTTTATGCAAACTCAAAAAACTGATAAAAAAACCTAAAAAAGCAGATTTGAATAAATGCTTCCGATAAAATGTCTGAATTAACTGTAATAAACGATTGCTGCTTACAGAATGCAAATCCATTGTTTAGATTTTGACGTATAAAAGCCTAAAGTTTATTATATATATCCAATATAGAAATCAGGCTTCAGTGGCAACCAAACCTTGGAAGTGATAAAATAAACATTTTTCTTTAATTTTTGTCCCTCAAACATTATTTTGAAACACAAAAATTAGATCTTATCACGAAAAAGAAGAAAAAAATGACTCTGGCTGCCGCACTGGCCCTTAAAGTTTTAAACAGGTTTACATTTTGCACATGTTATACATCCTATATTGTAACTTGTAAGCTTACAATTAACTAATATTTGTATGTCTACCCAGTAACTTTTTGTTCTTGATTATCAAGTAGATAAGTATAATTTTTAAAAAAGTGAAACCCACATATCAAATATAAAAGGTTCAGATGCATTCATTGTATATATCTGTGTTATGATCAACACAACCAAGGTTATTCTCAAAGTATGGGATAGTCTTAAAAAGTATATCATGTTGCCTGAAACTGGTGTTTTTAATTTTTCCCCCCTACTGACTGCTCTAAACCATTTTACTTTTCTTTCAAATTTTCATATTAAATACTTCTCTCCCATTGACTTCATTTTTTAAATTATCTTTTGTGTCCTCTTTTTACTGTTAATTTGTAATTTGCATTTGCTGTACTGTGCTTCTTGTAGCACACTTATTCAGGGAGAGAAGCGGGTGCTTACAATTACATCAGGTCTTTATTTAGATAGTTCGGCTTTATGCATATGGCAATGAATCCAAAGCCCACTCCGTCAGAATGTTGGCTTGTAATTCATCCACTGCACAAGCTTAGGAGTGGAATAGTATATAGCAGTGTGATTTTCATTGTGTGATGATCTTTATGCATCATGTGTAATCAGAGGGTTAGACATGTGTTGTTCCATCATCCATGCACATTGCCACTTTTCAATTGGTTTGATTTGTGGTGAGCAATTCAGCTAGCTGTTTTTGTTATAATCAAGGTTGACTGTAATAACAGTATAATTTTTGGTATGTCTTTTTAGATTTATGGGAAATGTCTAAGATATAAGCGGCCTGTTTAGGTGTTTCTTATGTACCTGGAGAATATATGGAGAAAAAAGCCTGCTAAATCAGAGTCCAGAAAACTTATCGAATTCGATTCATCAAGTGAAATTGAAAGAAAAAGACATATATTCAGCAACCCTATATTATTATCATGCCACTTTCTTTCTGTTATTTTCAGGTTTTTTATGAGAGGTGCCGAGACAGTTACACACCACCAGCTGCCCCTGTGTTGTTATGACCTCGGACCAGGCAGCATTTGGGTTGAAAAAATCGAACTAGAGTCTAAAATGCTGGATGCTGTGAATGTGATGAGAATATTTTGATAAAAAGTTGAATGCATTGTTAAAGAAGCTGAAAGTGCACATGAAGCAAAAGAGTCTTTTATTATTTTTTTGGTTATCTTTTTTTTCCTTTACAGATATGTGACCCAACGTGGTGAAATCAGGTGAATGTCAAAATTTTGGAGTTATTAGTATCATGAGAAAGCTTCATCTATGTACCTAAATTAGAAGAAACAATCATTGCTCTAAGTTTACTAGAACCTGAGATATTTGATTTATAAGCTGACAAGGTAGACTTATCTAATAGTAATTTATTTTTTTAGCAGCCATTTCTGGGTTTGACCCAAGCCTGATTTCACCACGTCGCGTCACATATTTTGATGCAAAGTTTTCTGGTAAAAACAGTTATTTTCTAGTGATGTGAGTAAACTACAAGAGCACCAGTGCAGTGAAATATAGAGTTAATGATTTTATGAAAGTGTGTGTGTGTGTGATGTCGGGTGATTGATGTGCATAGATGTTACAACAATTTAAAACAAACTTTGTCTGCCATGCTATAAGAAGATGATTTTGGGCTGAATTAGGATTGCTTGGTCATCTCAACTGTTGTCAATTATTTTTTCTTTATTTTGTTGCTCATTCTTGGTCTTTACTAAGTGTACATTCTCTCATTAAAAAAAAGTTTAAGAATTAAATTCTGTTTGCAGTTGGCAGAGAGAATGAGGGGATCTTTTTTCAATATTTCTAGTTCACAGTCATTGCACTTGTTTGAGTGCAAAATAGAGAGAGTTATGCATTTCATATATTTGTTACACTTGGTGCAGTTATAATATAGTATGAATTGAGAACCTATTAAACAGTGAGATAAATATTATGTGTTTTTTTTCTTGTCAACTTCATTAATTTTGTCAGAAGGTGTAAAAATTAAAATAAGATCTCATTAAAATAATTTCCTTTCTATGTTCATGGACATATATGAACACAAAGGTGAGGTCTTTTTGAAAGAAATGAATATCTGAAGACTTCTGAATCCCAAATATATTTACTTATTGCTTAAATGGGTTACTATATTCACATATCAGTTGTAAGTTAACCCTATCAGTATTATGGTATTTTTTACACAGTATCAGTGGGTGGGGATATTTTTGTTATCCTATATTATATGGAGTATTCCTGTCCATGCATGGATGGGAAAATTTATGCACCCCCCCC
>BMAT01003729.1:27198-38008 GCA_019649035.1 Elysia marginata | reverse complement strand
GTATATTTCAAATGTAAAGGTTTTAAGATTGTACTGCATTCAAGTCAAAATTGATTTTACTTGAAGATGGCTGGAATGTGCAGGAGTGTTGTGTACACTGTCCCTAACTCACCTACAATAGCCTCTACAATCCTTTAAGTGCTCTGGTGTCTACATTTGATTGTATCTTCCTTACAAAGGTTAGAAAATACGTATATTTGAAATGGAAAGCTTTAAAGATTTTACTGCATTTAAGCCATAGTTAAAGTCTTTTGAAGATGATTGGAACTTATAGGTGTGTAGAGTTAAAGTCCCGAACTCACATACAAAATATTTTTCCCATCCTTTCAGTGTATTGGTGTCTACATTCGACTGTATCTTTATCACAAAGATTAGGCAAGGCCGACGATTTTAATGTAAAGGTTTTAACATTCTACTGCATTTAAGTCATAGTTGATGTCTTTTGAAGATGACTGGAATGAGCAGGTGTGTAGTGTACCCAGTCCCAAACTCGCATACAAAAAGCCTTTAAGATATTTTAAGTATTCTGGTGTATACATTCGATTCGATCTTCCTTCCAAAATTTAAAAAACAAGTATATTTTAAAGGTAGAGGTTTTAAGATTGTACTGCATTTAAGTCATAGTTGATGTCTTTTAAAGATTACTGGAATTTTCTGGTGTGTAATGTACACTGTACCTAACTCACATACAAAAGCCTTTACGATCTTTTAGGCGTTCTGGTGTCTACATTCGACTGTATCTTACTTACAATGGTTAGTCAGTGACGATCATTTAAATGTAAAGGTTTTAAATTGTGCTGCATTTAAGTCACAGTTAATGTCTTTTGAAGATGATTGCAATGTGCAGGTGTGAAGTGTACCCTGTCCCTAACTGACATACAAAAAACCTTTACAATACTTTAAGTGCACTAGTGTCTATATTTGACTGTATCTTCCTTTCAATGGTTAGACAGTGACGATTATTTTAATGTAAAGGTTTTAAAATATACTGCTTTTAGGTCAAAGCTGATGTTTTTTGAAAATGACTGGAATGTGCAGGTGTGTAGTGTACACTGTGCATAACTCACATACAAAAAACTTTTACAATTTTTTAAATGAACTGGCGTCTACATTTGACTGTATCTTCCTTACAAAGGTAAGAAACAAGTCTACTTGAAATGGAAAGTTTTAAAGGTTGTACTGCATTTAAGCCATAGTTGATGTCTTTTGAAGATGATTGGAACATACAAATGTGTAGAGTTAAATGTCCCGAACTCACATACATAATGCCTTTTTAATCCTTTCAGTGTATTTGTGTCTACATTCGACTGTATCTTTCTCATAAAGGTTAGACAATGACGACCATTTAAATGTAAATGTTCTATTATTCTACTGCATTTAAGTCACAGTTGATGTCTTTTGAACAAGACTGGAATGTGCAGGTGTGTAGTGTACCCTGTCCCTAACTTACATACAAAAAGCCTTTACAATCCTTTAAGTGCACTAGTGTCTATATTCGACTGTATCTTCCTTCCAAAGGTTAAACAATGACGAACATTATGTCAAAGTTGATGTTTTTTTAAGATGACTGGAATGTGTAGGTGTTTAGTGTACCCTGTCCCTAACTCACATACAAAAAGCGGTGCGGTCGGTGGTGGTAACGGTGCGGTCGGTGGTGGGGTCGATGGCGGTTTTGTGTGAGTGTCGATGGTGGTTTGATTGATTGATTGATTGAAATTTTTACAAGCCTAGTCCATCATTAACGATGATCTCAGGGCTAATGATCCCTTCAATTGTAGTTTACTTCTATACTGTAGTCTCGCCAAACTATCTCATATATTAAAATCAAGTTTTAAAATTCTTAGATACTATTTACAAGTTTTAAAAGTTTTCTATACATTGCTTCAGATTTTGCCATATAACCCAATCTCTTTCAGATAATCCGAAACCTGAGAGGCTTTCACCTCTCGGAATAGTGTGTGCATATTAGTTGTCTTACTGAACTTATTGGTCAAGTTCGAAAATTCTTCAAAGTTGGCCCTGAAGTCACGAATATTTCACTGTAAAATACTAATAATCATAAATATTAAAAAACTATATCTACAGCTAAAACTTTACTTGCCCGGCAGGCCTCCAGATTGAGGTCCTGCCAGACCCTCATATCTTTTACCCCCTGCCGCCTTGGCGGTCCCAGGGGAAGGGGGCCACTTTGCTTTTATTAAAACCAGTCGGGATAATGGACACCCACCAGGATCCGCACTTAAGGCGGATCCCAGATCAGTGTATACCCTTTGCCTGAATCCTCTGGGGCAAGAGCCCTCGGGGGAGGCTGAGAAGGGCGGACTGCTGGGAAGGGGAGAGCTGCTGGGAAGGGGGGAACTGCCGGCGAGGGGCAGGGCGAGGCGGAGACGTTCTGCCTGCACTACGGCCGGCACGACAAAAATCCTTCGGCACGCTCCATATGGAGTCAATCCTCTCCAAATCTACCTCTGGATTCGTTCCATATCTCTCAAATGTTTGGGGTTTTCTTGTTTCATTAGTCATTGGTTTAACATTGGTAGGTCTTGCCTTATTTGTTGTCGAATTCTGGGCCATTGGCAAACTTTCAGTTTTATTTTGTGCTGTCACGGGGGCCGTCACCCTCCGGGCAGGTCCTCCCCTCACAGCGTGTGCGTACAATTTCGGTGGCACCTCCTTTGCCAATTCCACTACCACTGCCGCGCGGGCCTGTCCAAAGGTGCCACCCTTCTTGGGCCCGGTACCTAAGGATGGCTTGTTCTTCTAAATAATTTGGACAATTCTTCGAGCATGCAAGGTGGTCCCCTTTGCAGTTTATACACTTATGGCTTCTGTCACACTCCTCCCCCCTGTGGCCAGGTTCACCACATTTCACGCAAAGATTTATGTTCCTTCTGCATCTATCTCGTCCGTGCCCAAACCGATGACACCTAAAACAGCGCATCGGTGTAGGCACGTACGGTCTTACCTTGACAGGCAGGTATCCTGCCTTAACCTCAGAGGGTAGGATGGGGGAGTCGAAGGTCAAGACGTATGTATTTGTCTTGATCCTCCCCTCCCCCTCTTAATTTCGATCCTCCTGGCGCTTATTACGCCAGGAATACATTCCACAAACTCCTCTTCCTTGCTACCCCTAAAACCTTTGTGGTTGATCACCCCTCTCGAGGTGTTCAAATACGTATCTCTTGCCACTTTCACCTTTATACCTCCAAAATCTTTCATCTTTGTTAATTTCTCCTGATCCGACTTTCTCGCCAACATCACTCCTCTTTTCGTCTTCGAAATCTTGCATTCTCCTCCCAGTATTCCCATTATTTCTCTGTTTAGTCTGAACAGGGACAGGTCCGATACCGACTCTCCCCCCACAGACTCCACAATCAAGTAAATACGTTGGAGAGCAAGGTTCGAGAAAACACTCTCGGTCCCCCTCTTACCTCCCAAAGCAACTCTTGGCCTCTTTACTGGTTGAATTGAAGTTGATTTATCCATGTATTAATTATATGTATCTGCACCCGGCGCGCCCCACCCGCCACCGAGCCCAACAAGGGGACGCAGGTAGTTAGCCCCACGGCTGCTGCGCCAGGGCTACCCCGGGGAGGAAGACCCAAGCCCACTAGTGACCAGCCGATTGAACAGTATGGGTCATACTGCCCTCCCGTCTACGATTGAAAAGGCGAGGCCAAAGTGGTATGTTGATGGGCGCCCGACCAAATTCCTGCAGGGAAACTTACCTCAACCACCAGGATCCCCACCCTGCCGCTCACGGGTCGCACCGAGATTGATTGATTGATTGAAATTTTTACAAGCCCAGTCCATCATTAACGATGATCTTAGGGCTAACGATCTCTTCAATTGTAGTTTATTTCGACACTATATTCTTGCCAACCTATCTCATATATTAAAAGCAAGTTTTAAAAATCTTAGATACTATTTACAAGTTTTAAAAGTTTTCTATACATTGCTTCAGATTTTGCCATATAATCCAATCTCTTTCAGATAATCCGAAACCTGAGAAGCTTTCACCTCTCGGAATAGTGTGTGCATATCAGTTGTCTTATTGAACTTATTGGTCAAATTCGAAAGTTCTTCAAAGTTGGCCCTGAGGCCACGAATATTCAACTGTAAAATACTAATAATCATAAAAATTTTCAAATCGTATCTACAGCTAAAACTTTATTTGCCTGGCAGACCCTTATATCTTTTACCCCCTGCCGCCTTGGCACTTAAGGCGGATCCCAGATCAGTGTCCATATCCCCACTTATAATTTTACTCTTACATCAGAAGTTAAAGTAATCGTTCTCCACAAACAAAGTATCAAACAGCTTGCCATGTTGCAATACAAAAGTATTACTACTCGATCTAGAACTAGACCTAGGCTAGTAGAAATTAGCTTTGAACGGAAATCTCTGCAAGATTTTTTATTCTTTGTCATTTTTATAGTATTAATTCAGATAATTTTAAAAGAAAGCGTTAGGACACGGAAATCGAAATCCTACCAGCCATAAATGACATAATAATAATTATGTCATTCCTTAAATTCAACACCAAGATACCATTGCGGATATTTTCGCACCTAACATCTAGATGATACATATCGTTGGAAAGGTCTTTAAAGTTACAATCTAATATGCTGATTTCAAAGTAATTGAAAGGTATCCATATCAGTAATGTCGAAAAAAACCGCTAATTTCACCGATATGCGCGGCTTTTTTTATCATGTACCTGTAGTGAGAATAATATTGTCCGTAAGATCTACTCTAGTTGCATATCCTTAAGCGGACCATAAAAAACAATAAAAAAAAACACAAAGCAGAATGATAATATCATATGGAGATGCTATTCGGAATCGTACTAGCCGTAAATGACGTCACAACATGCCATTCCTTAAAATTAAAGAACAAAATATCATTATAAACATTCTTTGCACCAAATGTATCCAAGATGCATGTCAATGCAAATGTCTCAAAAAGTTATAATGAATCATGATGTTTGCAAAATATTTGAAAAGTAATTATCTTTGTAATTTCTAAGAAAAACAACAACCCGAGGGTATTGCAGGTTCGTAAATAGTTACGTATCTTTTGAAAGGCCAAACAATACAACCTTCGAAGCAGAAGGATAATGTTATAGGGAGATGCAACAGCTTACAGTGTTACTTAAATCTGGAATGCAACCATGGGAAATGGTCTGCGATATCAGTCGTTATTCTACAGTACAATTCACAGAAACAGTATTTTAGTCTCCTTCCAATACCCCAATGACACTTGTGGTATATTTGAGCAGTCGACACAACTTCAGCCAATACACATGAGCAGATCTCCTCAAAGGTTGAGCCGCGTGGCCAGGCCAGTCGATCCAAAATGAACCTCCATCTATCACATAATTGTTGCTGCTCAAGCATAGCGTCAACTTCTTGGATCAGTAGGAGGGACATTGTTGAACATTTGCCAAGTTTCATATGTTACAAAATCAGCAAGAGCTTTCTGTTCAGGAATCCATGCGTCCAATGGTACAAATCTGTCAAGCAGTGCAGATCTCGAAATAAAAGATACTTGCTGTCTATGGGGGTGCCTCTTGGTGCAGTGACAAGCACTGGAATAGCAGGAGGTGATCAACAGGAGTTGTTTGACCATGAACTTTTGCAGATTTTTTCGTGTTTATAGTTGTGACGTGTTCTTATAGTTTAAATGAAAAATCCTGCACGGCGGTCCAAACAATCTCTCCAAGAATTGGCTTCCAGCCTTTCTGCATTTTCTGGATTCACAGACTCGTCAAATGTCACCCTTATGACAATGTTCTGTAGAGAAGTGTCAGTACCGAAAGGGCCTATGGTGATTAAGGACTGTTAGATGGCCTCAGTGTCTTTGTTGTGGCGGGATTATCATGACTCTGTGCTCTCCTTATGTTGCTCACAAGCATCAAGCTACGCGTTGGTAAATCCTTGCATAGCACGTTTAATTTTGGAACAAGCAGGCATCGAGAGTAACCAATGGGTGTCAGGTGACACCTCAAAGTCACAATCATGTGTCAAGTCACCCGCACTTCTCTTTAGGACCTACTCAATGACAAGATTGAGAGTAAGTTCAGCCAAAAATCTGTTACTTTATTTGATCACGAAGTGTCCTCTACAAAACCGTTCATTGACTTCAGGATATTCCAAATGAAGGACTTGCATAACTTTTGAAATCTAAATTAATGTATACCAACTTGGTATACAGATTGTGAGAGAAGGCTGGTAGAAATGGCAGCATCCCCCGCCATCGCCATCAGTTGCAAGTGCCTGTGCAAGAACTTTCAAAGCTTTCCGAGCATTTTAGAGGTATAACAGCTAACATTTGAAGTCTATGAACAGCCATTCCTTTTTTTTGTTCAACATAGCTGCTGCTCAAATCTGTCGGAAATGCTCTTTGACAAACTTTGGCTTTTTCTTTTCGTCTCACCTGTCTGACCTGTCAACATCCCCAGGAACAGCGTTGGCCGCTGCACATGATGTCCTCGTAAATTGCCTCCATCACTCTCGACCTTGGCCAAGTCTGACCACCTTCTGAAGTTTCTTGCCACTGATTTTTGTGGTTTTTACAACAAGCTATAAAGGTGGCCGTCCACTGTTTCTCTTTCCTTTTACTTTACCTTGGAAGACAGTGGACATCAAGTCTGATCTCTCATTATGAATTGCGTAGAAGCTTGGGTTTATTACCCAACTCATTCAGTAGGCTTTCATTTCAGCGCCTATCCGTCCGATTGATCCTCAGTAATCTTTGAATGAATTGCAGCTTCTTTCATCGCATTTCTTCATTGTCCATGCCTTGCAGCCGTACAACGTCACTGGCCAGACAATACATTTAAGAGTTTTATCTTAATGCCCGCTGTTGCTTTAGACTACCGGTATATTGCCTACCGTATAGCACACATGAAGAGAATTTGCTTTAGACTGCATTGTCTACCGTATTACCGTATGATGTAGTCTTTCCAATTATTGTTCAGTTGAACCATGCTGTTCTTGGCCAATCCAGTTCTCATCTTATTATTTTTTAGCATATTCCATCAAGTGTCTCGACTAAACTTAAATATTTAAAGTTCTTAACATTCTGTAGAATGGGTTTCGTTTAGAATGGGTTTCCTATCTAGGACCCCTTTTGTAATGGACTCAAAATGTTCAGGAGCCTCCCTAATATCATATGGAAGTTTTCTCTTCCAAGTGAAACGTCATATATCTTCAGATTATTGTTACTCATCAAACCCTCCATACACTTGAAAGTATTGGTATCCATCATGACATTGCTTGGTTTCACCCACTCCAGTGTCAAGGTCTTTTGGGTTTGCTTTTCTAAGTGAGCAGACACTGGGTCCGTCAACAGAATCATTTATTCCACTCTGTTCCATCTCCCTTATCCTCTGAGTTTTCATTACTATTTGAAGTACCTTTTGGTTAAATGGAACCCCCCCACAGGCTCTTTAGTGACGTGTTCAGTTCCGCCCAGTGCCATTTCCTTTTTTTCCTGGGTCCTCATTGTTTGAACAACCAACTGCTAAAACGCAATATTTATATAAAATTATCACTTTTGTCATAGAAAATTTTGCATTTTTTGGCATAATTTAGATGAATACCTTTCAATTATTTCGCAAACGTTATATTGTAGTGTAATTCATCAAGACCTTTGAAATGATATTCATCATGGATAGGCTTGGTGCAAAATCTTTCACATTCGTAACTTGCTATTGAATTTTAAAGAATAGCGTGTTGTGACTTCATTTAAAGAATGGTACTGTTCCAAATTGCATATCTAAATGATATTATCATTATACTTGGCAAGTTGTATTTTTTTATTGTTTGCAATATCACATTTCATTGTAACTTTTGAAGACCTTTCCAAAAATATGTAGCATGCATTGGTTTTGTGCAAACATGTCAATAATGGTAATTAACTCTTGAATTTAACTCATTGGAGACGCCCCGGACATATACGTCCGGTAGCTTTTTTGAGATCGTGAGTTGCACCGGACACAAGCTGAAGAGAGTTTCAAGAAGATGTTTGTAGCACAGGATGTAGACTACATTATAGTGCATATAAAAAATACACACTTGCGATCATCAGTTAAGAAGCAGATCTGTTCTATATGTTGATTTAGATCTTGTCGAACAATAAACAATGCAGAATCGGCATTCTTGCACAACTGCTCCCTCGAGAATTGGTCAAGTGGATAGAAATATATAGATATCGACTACTTTAACATGTCGGATATAATTTGAGGTTGAAGTCCTAAAAATTTTTGCAAGAGTATAATTTGAAGGGCTAAAGAGCAAAACTATTCGCCCAAAACCTTAAAACCTAATAATAGAATAGAATATACAAAAAAAATTTATCATGAAAAGGAACTTCAAAACAGTGCACAAATGGCCTGAATCATTGGTGGGTGGAGTGACAATGCACAATTTAGTCCAAGTCATAGTTCAAAAATGGCCTAAGTCACATATAATAAAGAAGTTTTTTGGCCTAAGTCCCATAATTCTCATCTAAAAGCTAAAGTTTTGCAATCAGCCAACAGATTGTGATCTAAATGTGTGATGGCAAGGTTTTTTAACCACGCCTGTACAGCACAGTTATAAATGATTTATTATCACCTGGTTTTTTTATCAATCATTTGATGAATTTTCGCCGACACCCTCAGATCGTTTTTTTATATTACTCATGCAACTGTAGCTGAGTTTTGTCGTGATTTTGTTGATGATCTTGTGCAACTCATGCTTTTCTATGAAGCAACTGATTAGTAGTGAGGAAAATATTGTGCCGATATTAGAGGCGAAATTTTTACTAAACGGTGGGTTAAACCGTTATTTTCCTTTTCCTTGTTCTCTTCTTTTCTCGTTTGTTTAGATAGATAGATAAAGAAAGAGAGAGAGAGAGAGAGAGAGAGAGAGAGAAAGAGAGAGACAGACAGAGAGAGAGGTGAACTATGATTAAGGGGAGGATAAACGGTTATAGAGAGGTGAAACTGAAGAAAAGGCTTTAAAAGGAAACTCAAAGACAGAGTATTAGAACCGCTTAAGGTAAGCCTATGTTAAGTAGACAAACCTGATGTAGACAATACAACATTGTAATGGCTAAGCTCCCCCAATTTCGTGTTGATAGGATAGATAATGCACTATTCTAGGGAGATGCACCAAAAATAATTTTGCTCATTTTGAGGCTAATCATGGAAAAATTATATTTGAAGCGAGATGCAAACTGTGTGGCTTATGAAGACGTTACTTTCTATTGGTGGCTTGGGTGAACGGTGGCGCTGCGAGCCAAGTAAATCTGTCTAGGACTTACCCTTAAAATTTAGATAAATGTAGGCTATTGCAGTAGAACCAATCTTTTAAATTCACATAAGCCTGTCGGTAGAAACTAAAATCCTGCTATAGAATCTAGATTAGGATGTTTGTTATCAAAATAGTCTTGCAGTAGGAGCTCATGGTTTAGGGCCGATTGATTGATTGAAGGATATTTTTACAAGCCCAATTCCACTTCAAAGGTGCTCTCAGGGCTTGGGTCCCAATGACAATTTACGGGCTGCCACCCAGAGGCTAGCGGGGATACCATGACTTAGCCTCAGCCGGTCACATTATACTGACACCGACCCAACCAGTAGGGGCCCGGACTGTGCTCAGCTGTGTTTCGAACCCGCGACCTCTTGGCCACAGAGCGAAGCCACTACCAACTGAGCTATCTAGGCCCCCGGTTTAGGGCCGAAAGAGAAGGTGGGATCCGAAGAAACAGATAAACATGTAGGCCTACAAATAGACATGTAAAGACAAAGCGAGAGAGAAGGAGAAAGAGAGAGAAAAAGTAGAGATATAGACAGAGTAAATAAAGAGGAGGATAAAAACGGTTACAGACAGACATGTACAAACAGATATAGACAGAGCGAGCTGCAGAAGAAACCTAAGGTTTTTGGCCAAAAACAAAGGTGGGAGAGGAGTAGACAGATGCAAAGACAGAACGACACAGAGAGAGAGAGAGAGAGAGAGAGAGAGAGAGAGAGAGAAATTGACTATGATAAAGAGAAGGTTGTAACTGTTACAAGGAGATATAAAAAATAATACAGAGAAGGCGTTTAGAGGTAAATAAAAACAGAATATAAGACGTGTGGAAAAAGAATACAATAGAAAAATGGGGACTTTTTAATTGGAGTTAACCAGCTCTTAGATTCTTTATTAATACCAATTGTATAACCTAAAAAAAAATAAAAAGGAATTTACCTTATCATGGAAAATATTAGAAAAATCTAAAGCCTTCCCAACGTCAATAAATATAGAAAATATTACATCATGAAAAAAACAAGCCTGAAGAAACGGAAAGAACTGCTAGGAACTTGTATGCATCGTTACCGTCTTTTACTGACGCACCACTGCGCACCCGACTATCATCACAAGGGGAAGCAGGCCAACGACCCAGAAGAGAAAGAGTCGTTCGAAGAGATGCCTTAACGGGGCACGAAACAGCGGTGTAAGGACCAAATGTAATTTAAATCTAGATTTTACACATACGGTAGATAAGAAGAGAAATAGATGGATAGATAAATAGATAGATAGATATACGACATTACCTTGAGTTCCTACAACGTTGTTGCGTCGTCTTGACTCTTCAGGGAACTGGTTGCGCTGCGTCACTTCCTCTATGCTGTGTTTCCTCCGCACGGTGCGTGAAAAACTCTTTTGTGAGGTCACTTGTTTAAAATTTCCGTTTTTATGTTTAGGGATGAGGCATGTTCGTGAGTATGAACAGTTTTTCTGTGGTGCATAAGATATATATATACTACTACTACTAC
>BMAT01003728.1:19236-31851 GCA_019649035.1 Elysia marginata | reverse complement strand
GAAACTTTTAGTAGGTGTGAAATAAATAGAACTTATCAACATGGAGAAAGAGAGCTGGGTACTTGTAAATTTTATGTCAAAATCATCAGGAGAAAACCAGAAATTTTTTTCAACATGTACATAATGAAAAAAATTATACGATACACTAAATTTCCAACGTTGAAACCAAATAAGATCTAGGTTTTCATAGCGCGTCTAAACCACAAAAACCCGGATCACTTAAGTTCCTAGACAGACCGTTATTAAACAAATTCCTTGCCAAACTTATATAGCGGCAGGACGTAAAGCACATCGCCCTAGCAAACTGACAAAATGTCTCCCTGCACATAACTGAGAACTTATTTTAAGAGGGATAGAGGAAAGTGTGTTGAGTTTCTTTATCAGGAACTTCACCCTGGGCCGCCAAGACAAGGCTCGTATTGATTATTTGTTGTAATTAGGGAAATAAGAACGTAAAGAAATGTTCATGGTTTAAGCTTAAACCCCAAACTGTATGCTTTCTCTGTTTCTGTCTATCTTTCTGTTTTAAATTCTTAAAGGCCAAACAAATGATTGAAATATAATTGCAAAGGTATGAAATTAGCAGTGGAGAGAGGTAAACTTTTTAGTGGAAATACCCGAAATGTCTGCCTTAATAATTTCATACCTTTACAATTATATTTCAATCATTTGATTGCGCAGTGGCTGCCTCCATTATTTACAAAGGCCAAACAATAGAACTGGAAGTACGTATCGATCATACTATCTTACAAAACGTTTATTGATCAGTTTTCTTCTGTTATGCTGCTGATCTAAAGCCCTAATATCCTTTTATCAATAGAAGAACATTTTACTGTTAGTATTTGATATTTTACATATTCTTAAAAAACCTAACGTTCTAAAGGCAGATGGTCTGTACCTACAAAACACAACAAACACAAATGCTTCTTGGCTTTTTTGATGTTTTACATTGTCGGTGTTACTGTTTATGTTTCGGAGTTTGAGGCGCAAAACCAGTGATAAATATTCAGGTATATCTTGTGTATTGATATTTACTATTTCAACGGTCAAATCTTTGACTGATTGGGTAGACAGCAAGACAAAATTATTTTGTATCTATTTGTAATAGTTCAATAAAATATATGATCCTTTACCAGTAAATTGACTTTCAATAACTAGTTTTCACCAACGGGTTGAGAGGCACGAGAATAAAAAAAACTTACACCACGAACGTACATAATTCTTCTAAAACCCCATGAGCCTGCGGAAATTTGAAGTAAGACAGATGTAAAGATTTGCTTGTTTGTCGCTAACCCAACAAGGCTTTAACAAAAGTTTTCACCGTAACTTTCTTCATATGGTAATATCATAGTCATATCTTTAACAAAGATACTGGTGTAAATTTTTTACTTCCTGAACGACAAACTGATAAAATAAGTTGAAAATAAAAAATTAGTTGTCTCTTATCAACGTCAATAATGTCTTCATGCTTTCAGCTGTTGTCAGTTGGGTTTACGTTATCACTTGTTTGTTTACATGCCATCCATGGATGGAAAATTAAACGTTGGGACGTTATTGTAAACGTGTAAAAACTATTTACTTTTTGTTTCTTTTTTATTTAATTTTACTTTCGGTTTCATTAAAAATAAAGATTTCTTTATAAATAGACCTAAAACGTCTCCGTCTCTCTGTCTGTCTCTGTCTCTCTCTATCTCTCTCTTTCTATATTTCTCTCTCTCTCTATCTATCTATCTCTATCTATATCTCTTCTTTTTCTTTCTCTCTCTCTTTCTATCTCTCGTTCCCTCTATTTCTCAGTCTATCGGTCGGTATCTCTCTCTGTCTCTCTTTCTCTTTCAGTCTCAACTAAATCAGTTGCGTATTTCCGTCTACTAACCACCAGTTCACTATCTAAGTTGTAGCATTACGAAAGTCACAACATTGTCTGTGGCTTCTTCTGGGACTTCCAGGTGGACGAAAGTTCATTAGAAAATGAAAAGAGAGAGAGAAGTAAAGACACGCCATTCTTACAATCAAGCTTTTGTCTTGCCATTTTCTAAGAGGTTGTGTATAAACAATGTAAAACTTTACTTAACTTAAGATTGGAGTTGTAACTACACGCACTTATACTCTCTGTGATCACTTTGTTAAATTAAAAAAACCGAATGAGAGACACAAAGAATCTTTATGTTCAGGATCAATTAAGTTGATTACAGACGGACTTTGTGAATTTCTTGAAAAACTGTGAAGGTGTCTAAATCGTCTTTTACAAAATTCGTGTAGATCGTACTTTGTGGTAAACAAAAGAACGTTTCGCCTTTACCCAGTCTAATTTGGCTTCCCTCCCCCTCCCTTTAAAAAAAATTATGATTGCTTTAAACATAAAACTGACCCTGTTGAGACTTTACTGAGTAAGAAGCAAGAATCTATGTTACCCTTACCTTTGTAAAACGTAACTAGCTAAGTCATAGAAAATCTCAGGGCTACACGGGTGACAAGTTTTGCCTCTCGGCATTGATAAATGAAATGTTTTAGAGTGTGCAAATATATGTTTTAACCCATGTCAGTGTAAAAGCCGCATGCAAATACACAGGAAAGTTTTCTTTGATTATCAAATTGCGAAAGTGTCAGACCACCGTTCTTTTCTACTTCGCTACGGGTGATGGTTTCAGTGAGAACTGAATAATGAATAGAAGGATTTGAAGCGTGGAGGTAATGTCTGCACTTTTTAGTCGTTGAATTGCTCTCTCTATCACTCTCTCTCTCTTTCTCTCTCTCCCTCTCTCTTTTTCCCACACTCTCTCTCTTTCTCAATCGCTCCTACGACCGGCTTTGTAGCCTAGCGGTAAGACACTCGCTCAGAGATCGGGAGGTGCGTGGCTCGATCCCTAACCGTTCAAACCAAGGACTTTAAAATTGGTATTAGCAGCTGATCCGCCTAGTTTCTGGCATAATGGACTTAGTGTTAAGTCCGGTTGACCCGGTATCAGGACAATGTCACTAAGTGTAGTGTACGCAAGAGCTCCTTACATCACAGAGTGGCAGCACGCTTTCAGTTGTCCCCAGCGCCGTCTCTGATACAGCCTAGAAGTTGACTGGGACGTAAAAAATCAAGAAAACAAAAAACTCTCCCCCCTCTCTCTGTCTGTCTGTATCTCTCTCTTTCTTGTAATCTACCTATCTGTCCTTGATTTTGTTTCCTCTCTTTCTCTCTCTCGTTCTCTGTCTGTCTCTTACTCTCTCTCTCCACTCTCTCTCTCTCGTCCTCTCACTCTTTCCTTCTCTCTCTCAGTGCCTGCAGGACGTTTCTAAATAAACTTGTTGTTTGTTAATACATAAAATCATCAACGCCTGAACAAACTAATTTACTTTTTAAAGTTTTTAAATTCTTTTGTCCACTGTTTTTATGCTCACTGATTCAAAAGGTGTCGCTGTTGTTGTTGCTGTTTTTGTTGCTGTTGTTGTTATTATTATTGTTGTTATTGCTATTCTTGTTATCATTATCATTATATCACTATATTTTTAAGTCAACTGTGCTTCGTCCCCCCCCTCTCTCTCTCTCTCTCTCTCTCTGTCTCTCTCTCTCTCTCTGTCTGTCTCTCTCTTGCTGTCTTGAGGAAGTGAATGTAAGAGTGAGAGGAAGAGAGAAACTTGCTTCTACTCTAAAAGGGTCCTGGTTTAATGCTGTCTTCATGGTATAAAACTACGTATCTTCAATGTGTTTCTGTACTTGAGCGTGATATATGATTGTCGCGCTATATTCCATTTGTTCCAGCACCAATGTCTATGCCAAAGTTATCTTATCTTATCCTCTTCTCTATTAATGACCAATTAGCTACTAGACTGGTATCACAATCATATATATACCTTCCTTTGTTTGAACAAATTTTAAAATGAAAGTTTAGCCATTTTTTACCTTGTTATAAGCCTCTCAGTTCTATTACATAACAATAAAGATAATACAAAAAATCCAGACAAAGTCAATGTTATGTTTGGCTTTATGACTAAACTTTACTCCACTGTTGTAAGCATTTGATACTTATTACAAATAGATAGATAGAAACTGACATCATGTTGTTAAGATTAGCAATGTGTGTTAAAATTATTACCGATCGAGATAGCAAGTATTGTTTCCGTACATCCCAAGTAAACTGAAAGCTTAGAGCATAAATCTTTAAGAGCTTAAGAATGAATCCGGTGAACTAAAAGATTAAAAAATAAAACACTCTAAAAATATAAAATAATCTTAAAGCATAAAATTTTAATACACAAGACTTTAGTATTTTTTAATGTAAACATTCTAAAGTAAGCCGATTTCTTTCATTTAACCATTACATCTTAATAATTGCAAGTGCAAATGAATTTTGCAGATTTTTCTTCTTATCAATCAGGTCCATATATATTTTCTGCTTTATGCTAAAGCAAGTAACAATATGCATTAAAATCACCCACTGGAGTTTTACAATTGAATTTTTAAAAAAATTTCAAAGTTAGTATTTAAATCATTTTACAAATATTTTTCCAGAGCTGAAAAGTAAAATGTGTCATAACCAAAACCTAAAAAATTTCGAATCTTTTTCTTTCTTTTATAACGGCTTGATGCTAAAGCCTTCAAAAGGTGAGTATTTAAAAAAAATTCATTCACTGATACCTTACTATTTGCTGAATTAACTAAAACATATTTCAAATCAGAAGTGTTATAAACTAGTTGCAAATATTTCAAAAGCTTTTTGTTTAACCTAAAATTGTAACAGCTTAATGGAGTAAACTGAGGTGGTTCTGTACAGATAAAACTGCCACCAGTTCAACACATTTCAATACTCAATTGTTCATACACAAAGTTAGCTCAAATCCACATTTTCATAAGCTTGTTGGTGGAGCTTTCTGTTGCTGCTGTTACCTGCTACAGAAGGCAATTCGACATTGACATAGTTTGCCCCAGGAAGTGACGTCACTGTCGTCTCTGTAGGTTGAGAGCTGGGCGCCGTGTCTGGTGTTTCCCCATGGTCTCCAGGGGCATAGTTGTTGTAGGGCCCAGATACAGCTAGATCAGTATTAGAAGAAGTGTCTGGCTTGGCACGTTGATAGATATTGGGAGGTTCTACGTCCTGCGGTGATGTAGAGCTGTAGAGTCCAGACTGTTGGACCATGTCAGGGATGGTTTCATACTGGGCGTTTCCAGTGGGTTGACTGGCAGACAGAAGTGTGGTGTGGGTGTCTACTGACGTTTCTGTGACGTTCTGGTCCTGTCTTGATAGAGGTGGTGAACTAGTGGAGACAGGTAGGGCATGCGTTGTATTGTGTACACCATCAATGTCTTCATAGTGTCCTGGTCTTGGAGTTTCTGTTGTCTGTAGTGTGTTTGCAATGTCTGAAGTTTCCACTGGAACAATGTAGGTACCTGGATTAAACCAAGGAACCGAGTCTGAAATTATTACTTTATTTAATTGTATGACATTGACAAAATCACCACAAAGAAACACATAAGAATGGAAAAGGGAAGGACAACTTGCACTGTTTTGTAAGAAAGATTTAGTTTTTAAAATCACAGAGAAGATTACAGAGATCGACGCTTCCAGTACCAAAATGTCAAACAAAAAGGTTTTAATATACAAGTTTTTGCAACTTAGTTGAAAACATGGAGGAAGATATAAAAAGCATTAATGATAATGACCTTAGAACTTTTTAGTACTTATATTCGGGGTGTATCTTTGCAATTTCTATTGATACAATAAAAATAATAGTAATAATAATGATAATAATATTTATAATAATAATGCTAATTGTATTTATAAAAATGATGATAATAATAATATAATAATTATTATAATAATTATAATAATCATTATAATAATTATAATAATTATTATAATAATTGTAATAATTATATAATTAATAATACTAATAATATCTAGATTCATATCGCGCTTCTTACATTAAAAAAAAGATTCTAAGCGCTTTACAAAATTTAACATACACAATTTCTATCATAGAAGTTTACAAAAAATTCTATAATGTAGCCATTTTGAAAATTTTTAAAAATCAATTGGAAAATATAAATAGAGCGTTTAAGTGCAAAAACATAGACCAGATAATTTATAAATATAGGGTTCCCTAATACATTTCTGTTATCGGCTTAATTTTCAAACAAGTATGTCTTTAGAACTGATTTTAGAAATAGCGTAAATATATTCAAAAAGAAAAAAAGTAAGGAAGCTTTTTTGTAAGCGATAGAGAAAGGTTATGTGGGCAAGGCGTTTTTCTTTCTCTATAGGTTCAAAAGCTTTATATTTTTTTCTCAAATAAGCTATAGATGTGGATTATTAATTCATTTCTATTGCTCTAGACATTTAGCTCTTAAAAAACACAAAAAACACTTTACCTATGGCATGTTTAAATTTCCACTATGCTTCAACTTGGAGAGAAAAAAAACAGAGAAACATAAAAACTATATTAAAAAACTGGTCTCTTGAAATATAAACATTCTATAAAAAGGTGGTCTCAAATGCCTTTAGCACGTCACAACTCAAGACTTTACAACAATCTAAGAAAAGCGATTAGTTTACCTGCATTTTCTTTATAATTATCCATTCTCCTCTTCAATTCTTGGTTTTTCCTAACAAGGAAGACGAACAGTAAAACAGAGATACCCAAGATAACCACAGTGACAAGTCCTATGACGAGGGCAGTGGAGTTAAAGGAATCACTCTCTGCGTCTCGTCCTGCTTCAGGTCTTGGTCGTGTCTTCACTGGCAGAGGTACACAACATGTTTGATGGACATCCATGCAAAGCTAGACATCAGTAAAAATAACTCACCAAGCATTTTCTTGATATATTAAGAAAGCTACGGATTTAACCTTCACAGTGTTGAATTTTTTTTCTTCTAGCTTATGTATAAGGTTTATGAGTATTGAAGCTTCCTTAACATCAAGAAGTACTACGTTTCTAATTAAAATTTAACAGATATTTTTGTAACATCTAAAGCTGAACTGTGAAATACATTGGAAAACCCCCATTGATAACTTTTAGCTGGTTGACATGAAGTCATTAAGCCATCGTCAGACAACAAAAAGAAGGAACTTCCCTTCCCTCTGACGGCATAATAGGGAAGATTGAGATGCGCTCTGTTATCAAAGTTCTTTATCTTAAAGGGAAGCAAACGACGAGGCCGACCAAAAACATCGATTGTGACTACACTAAGACGAGACCTCAAGAATTACAACAGCGATCACTGGCCAACCAGATTACATTCAATTAAAGACCTTGACCACCTTCGTGACATAGCACAGAACAGGTAGCAACTGACGACAGCAATATACAGATCAGTTGACGTCGCAGCGGACGGGCATTAAACAAAAAAAAAAACAACCTGCTGAGCTTTTACAAGAGAAGCTTGACACGTTTGAGGTATTTCATGTCCATGTCTTATTTACTTAATAGTCAGAGAGATTCCGTCGCTCAAAACGTTTCGTTCGTATCATTTGTGGTCTGTATTGAATGAAATAATGATTGTTATTTTAGGGAAAAACTCCGAGTTTCTTGCAGGCTCCGTAGAATTATACACGCAAATGTTTCTTTCCTATTTTGTGAAGCATAATGTTGAAAAACTCTGAAATAACCTGAAAAACATGAAATGTGGCGTCACTGTGCCACAGAGAAAAAACATATTTCCTCTTAGCTTTTTATGTGTCTCACCTTGGTTCAGGTAAAAAGAGTAGACCAGAGCATCCCCAACACCATTGTCTATTGTGAGGGTGTAGGTTGTATAGTCAGCTTCCACAAGATCAGAGATTGTCACGTTGACAAAACCAAATGGCGCCACAGTGGATGTATACTTTACTTCATGGCGAGGAGATGATGTTAGATCTGCATTATCAACATTTCTATGTAAAGTCACCCTGGGTTCTGGGAATCCGTAGATCTCAATGTCAATCTCAGCTATTTCTCCAGAAACACCATCAAATTTAGGTGATGGAGAGAACAGTGGACTGAACTGTTGAGCGCCTGATGAAGAAAAAATTAAGATTGTTTGTCAAATGCGGTAATTTTTTTCCTCAATTGTGTGTGGTAGCCCAGGAAAACCGTATTATTTTTCCATCTAAATTTTCCAGTTCTTGGCATTTCTGAATCTCTCACTGAGCAAAATACACTTTGATTTATCAAAATATCTCAACAATAAACCCGAGAATTAGCGTTTTATACATTACAAGGTAGAAAACACTTGAAAGTTTAGAGAACTATATCAATTTAAAGCTCAATAGCTTGACAAACACCAAACAAAATAATATAATGATTGAAATTTAATTCAACCGACGGCTTAAAGAGTGTAGAAATGGTTCATGTTTCATCAAGGCCCGAAAACTGAAAAAAGACACCAAAACTGCTTAGCTCATATCTCAGTTTCATTCTTTTAGACTTTGACCCTGTTTTCCTGGCCCAAAAAGAAAATGTTTATCAATGTCAATGTTTTTTAAGTCTACTCTTAGAGTGTAGGGGAAGTTAAGATGGTGATGCTCTCCACATGAACATAACTCCTCTAAGCTTCCTGTGTTTATTAAAAGAAAGAGACATGGGCACTGGCTTCTCAGTGATAACACTTTCTCTGGCACAAGAAAACTCAGCAATACTCACAGTTCACACTGATACTGACTTCCTTTGAAGTTGTCCCCTGACTGTTCTGACCAGAGCAGACATACACACCGGTGTCCAGACAGTCTAGACAGTTCAGTGTGTGGGTCAGTTCTGCTGACTGGACACTCTTTAGGATGTCATCATTTCTCTCCCTGGTCAAGATCGCTAAGGTGGGGTCAGGGTTGCCTTGGGCAGAGCAGGTCAAGTCAAGATTGTCTCCCTTGTTGAATTTGATGCTGGATGAGCTTTTGGTAAAGATGACCTCTGGGGCATCTTAAAAAAAACAAGAAATCTTTTTTTTCTGTCATCATTTTGCATTTGGAAGGTTTTTATATGGTCCACATTTGCCTTCTGCTCTTTTTTTTTTTGTTTTGGTTTTCTTTTTTTTCTGTGCATATAATGCACAAGCGCAATATAAAAACTTTAACTTCAGAAAACTTTCCCAGGCAGGATTGCATTCAATTACAGACTCGCATTCTAGGAAAGATATCCTAGATTACTTTCATTTTCTACTTTCACTTTGTTCCTTGGACTTACCCAAAGGTTATAACACAACATATGACAAACATTTATTTTTACAAAAGGAAAAAACAGATATACATTTAAAATGTGTAAAAAGATAGTTTTATGTTTTAGAATATGCCAGTGAAATATGTATACTGCCACCTTGCCTATTTAGAGGGAAATGGAACAATAACTAAAGCATAGAAAAATTAAATAAAATAACCTAAGAACGCGAGCATTGCTTGTGGCACTGTGTTCACCTATGAATTGCCACAACAACTTAAAAGATACATTAGAAAAGACTAAAGTGAGTCAAAGGGGCTGCTAAAATTATTTAAAAATTGATTGTGTGAAGCAAGTGTGACATTGATAGAAATAGAGAGCATAATGGAGGTAAATCAAATGCAACACCAGAAATACGAGGGAAGCTTACAACAAATAAAACCACCTTGATGTGTTTACAGTATAGTGTACCATAAATGTGGTGATTTTAAAGATAAAGACTTAAACACACACCTCTACATCATGGAGCAATGATAAAATAAGCTAGAAAAAATGTCACAGGCTTTGAAGTGAAATGCTTTAAAACATTTTGAAATTTTCTACAATGGAAAAGACAAACAGTCTAAAGAATAAGTCCTGTCAAATATTTATAGAATCGCAGATTTAACACTCTTAAAAACTGAAATAAAATCAAAGTTGGCTTACTTTGAAAGTATGCAGTGTGATTAGAGAAAAGATAAATAGTGGTGATGTCATGAAAGACAGAGCATAAGAGAAGAAATAGACCAGTATAGAAGAAAACCGCTAAAATTGCAAATACCATTGGCGCACACACAAAAACCCGGCCTACGGCAGAAAAGAGAACCAAAATCTACTTAAAATCATCAGTTAACAGTGAGAGTGTTTACTAGAGAGTCATAAGTTTTTTTAGCCAGGCTAAAGATCAAACTTGGGGTCATCGAGAAACTTCTAACTTCATAATATTTAACATTTTTACAAATATAACATAAATATGTGAATACGCCCTCATTGTTTTATAAGATTCTGTATCTAATGTGTATATTTTAGGTATAGCTAAAAATTAAGGAGAACAGTACAATATTTACCGAACTGGTGCTGAAATATCCGAAAATTATTTATATCGTTTCATTTTTTTTGTTTTCAGTTCATATAGTTATTATTTTTTTTTAAACAATATAGAAAAAGGAGAAACTGGAGACATTTAAATGGCGATTGTTAATTGCGGCGGACGCTGGACTAAACCTTTTCTATAAACTGTCCAGACGCTGTAAAGACTATTCAGTGTCAAATGCCAATATTTAACTTACATGTGACATTCAATTTAAATCTTGTTTTCTTGTTGTTATAGCAACCAGAGTCATGTTGGCTTGTACAGATACACACAGTACCATCCATGTATCTTTTTAGTGTATCTGTTGTGAATCTCACAGTTGCCGTGTTTCCATCCCCAGTATTCTCTAGCTGGCCACACTTGAGCTGGGTAGTGTGTGCACCAGGGTAGCCTCCTTCTACACGACATGTGACATCACCAGTGTAGCCCTCGGCCAGAGTTGGAATGTTTGATAGGCTGATACCTTGGTAGATCTGACCACCGACTGTTACTTGTGGTGGGCCTGGTGGGGGCTCTTAGACCAAACAAAAATGGTTCATGAAAGACACGATTATCATTCAGGTTTTGAAATATTTATAAAAAAAGGACTAGCTTGATGAATAGGCCTGTATTTTAAGGTATGAGAGGACAAAACAGTGGGATCAATACGGTCGCTTTACAATAGATTGTTTTCAAGTGACATCTTATTTAAATGAGAAAACTCACTGTTCTTCAAATAGCTTGATATAAAGAAAAAAAAATTAATATATTCCTACCAACACCATTATTATTACAATGTAAAAACATTATTCTAAAGAATTTAGCTGCTATTTAACTTTCAAACAGAAAAAAGTTTGCCTTGCTTAACTCTACTATGTCGATTTATCATGAGTAAGTCCTGATCTACGTACTTCGGAAGTATTTGGCAAAAGCAAATATCATTTCTACTTTGTTCTTTCTTTGTTGTTTTTTTAAGTTTAGAAACAAAAGATTTAGATATGTTAAGATCTTTCTACTTACTTTCTACAAAACTGGGTTTTCATTGTTCTAAATATCATGTGATGCCCTTGAATCATGGCGGACAAGTTTTTTCTTGTGGACTACAGTGGTGCTCTGATTTCCTATTTTCTGACGATCTAAAAAGTTTTTTTGTGTGTGAAAATTATATCATGGAGATTGTGGAATCCTCTAGAATTCGATTTTTGCAATATTTCAATGCTGAGAGCTTTATTTCATATTTACCTCTATTACCTTTAGTATCAGTGTGATTGGGGATAAGACGACCACCACCCGTCACCCACTCTCGTGTACCCCCGTGCCCTGTTCTGAAAACCGGTTTCACTAGTAACGTTACAAAGATACCCCCACCTGCTATAATCTTAACCTGCACAGATTGGACTTGCTCAAAACAAACACAAACAACTCACACCAACATGATCGCTATAGAACAATGGCGTGCGGTTATTGGCTGTTTTGCTCCAGTTAAGCTGAAAAAAAGGTTGACCTCAGTCTCACTGACTGTCAGCACACAGTCCTTTAAAATGAT
The DNA here is from genome assembly GCA_019649035.1 of Elysia marginata. Classification (NCBI taxonomy): domain Eukaryota; kingdom Metazoa; phylum Mollusca; class Gastropoda; family Plakobranchidae; genus Elysia; species Elysia marginata. The sequence continues at coordinate 20,076 of BMAT01003728.1, read as the reverse complement.
TTTTCGCCTTGTGAGTCTTTCAGCTCTTTTGATATTGTGTGGTGACGTTGAATTAAATCCAGCAGACCTACATCTAAACAGTCAACATTAACAGGCGGATTAATGTTCGACAGCCCTCGTTCACTTCGGACCGAACCAACGGACACAAACGAGATACTCGTGGCTATTCAACAGCTTGGAAATCGTTTTGATTCAGGAGACACAAAAATATCTAATATTGATTCAAATGTGCAAGAGATGAAAGCTCAAAATGCTCTACTGCAAGATCAAATTAAAGATCTGGTTAGTGCAAACACGAAATTAAAACAAGAAAATGACGAACTTCAAAAGAGACTTAAAACTCGAGAAGACAAAACGGAAGATGTCGAAGCCCTTTCTAGACGAAACAGTATACTTGTCCATGGACTACCGCCAGATAATGAACAGGAAACCTGGGATGATTGCGAAAAAGTAGTTAGAAAAATGATCAACAGCCACCTAGAAATCGACGACGCGCGCATTCAAATCGACAGAGCTCACCGCTTACACTCGAATAATGGCACAGGAGCGATTATTGTTCGCATCACGCACATAGGGACAAAGAGAACATCATGAAAAATAAGAAGAAACTTAAAGACACAAATATACACATTTCTGACGACTATACACCACGGATAAGGGAAATCCGAAGAAAACTTGGCCCCTTCCTCAACCAATTCAGAAATGAAGGAAAGAGGGCCACAATGGTATACGCCCACGTGATCGTGGATGGAGCCAGGCTGTGCTGGGATCCCATCACCGGCACCGTGAGAACCCCCTCCAGATACAACATCAAACTCCGGACCGAGCCCCTCGTGGAGC
>BMAT01003724.1:43660-54589 GCA_019649035.1 Elysia marginata | reverse complement strand
CAAGTGAGAGAGGATAATATGAAGACAACCAGGGGTGCCCTATGGTTTCTAAAAATGCTGAAAATAGGTCAAGCAATGCAACTCACATAGAATGAGAGTCATGGCCGCAAGTTGTGCAAAAAACGCTAAATGGATAAGTCCGAACAAAAACCTCTACTCAGAGGCAAAGAAAAGAATACTATGGTTAGAACAACATGAGCAAACCACACTTTACTTTCGCCTCTCCTTCTATTTTAAGCATATTATGAGGTATATGAAATTAGTTTTATCACTTTATATGAAAAAATGTACTAATAACTTGAAAGTACTCCCCAGCAAAATGCTGTGAGGCAAAAAAATCTAGCTGGTCATAGCAAACAGAAATAGCTTAAGAGAGAAGGGGAAACTGTTCTTTCCACTAAAACTCTCTCTCTCTCTCCCGTACATATGAAAATTTAAACAAAGAATACAAATTTTAAATCAAAATCAGAGGTTTGAGATTATTTAAGGCATAAAACAAGACTGACTTACTTTTGATGGAATGGAGATTCATTCAAGGCTGAAACAACGATCTCCCCTGTCTGACAATATAAACACAACAGCTTTTCAATATATCATGGCAATATAAACAAGCAAGATAACCTGATAATGTAAACACAAAAACTTTTCAATAACCATTGCAATATAAAAAAGCAATATAAACTGATAATATAAACACAACAACTTTTCAATATATCATTGCCACACAAAACAGCTGGACACAGGTCACCTCAACAGCAGAACTAACACAAGTAACGAATAGTCCAAAAGTGTTTACATCATCTTTCTTTCCCTTGAATATTCATGTGGCGCAACGTGGCTTAGTGGTTAGCGTGTCCGACTTGACATTTGATTTGGCAGTCTGGGGTTCGATTCCCAACGACGCCGCATGTTGTAACTGCCTTAGGAAAACAATTTATTTACACATTCCTCAGTCCACCCACCTCTGGGTACCTGGCTAAAGGCAGTGCTTGAAATGTGTAGAATGTTAGTATTTGAGTGCCTAACAGGCAGCCGTGCTGTATTGCTCTGAAATATGAGTTGAATTTGCTTTAGTGTGTATTGGCTTGCTGGGGGAAATATGTAAAGTCTTGAGACTGGCTTCGGCAGTGGAAGACTGTAATCCATATTTTTCTTTAATACCTTATCACATTTCTGTTTGCGCAATTCTTCAATAAGGATGTGAAAATCCAAACATTTTTATAATTGTAAAGAAAGGCACGGTACATTAAGTATAGTTGTCAAAATAAAAAAAACATATCACAATTCAATTAAGTTTGTAAAGCTAAATAGCTGAAAACATTTACCATTAGTAAATGGAGAAAACAAAAAATTCTAAGCTGAACTTACAACGAGTGCCAGACTGACGATGGCATCAAAAACATCACCGGGGTCGGTGACATATCTGGCCCAGCCCTTTGCCCACAGCTTGAGTAGCTGTTCCGCCATGTAATACAGCACAAATGCAAAGTTCATGATCTGCAGACAGGAGAAAGAGAGAGGTACCGTTATCAGGTAAAGATAAGAAATATAGATCACTGAGGAAACAAAAGTTACAAAAAATTAAATGGGAAATTTTATGAATGAAAACCAACATGGACAATAAAGCTTACAAACAAAAAGTATTACTCAAATAATATTTACACATATTATATACCTTTTTTCATGTAATATATTTAAGGTACTAAATTTTTCGTTTTGTTTATAAATTTCATACTTCTGAAACTAAGTTCTAGGCTCTACACCTACCTGACATTACATAGACTTAGAGGACTTTCATCATCACTAGAACAAGTGACACAAGTTAAGACATTTTTTTTTGTGTGTCGAAAGATCAAGTTTTGTGTTGAAACTTGGAATTTTTTCTACAAGACTTTTGTGCAATAAAGTCTTACCCAACGTGGTATCAACACCAGCAAAATATCTAAAGATGAAAACAAAGAGAGCTATGGAAAAGCACTGTCCTCAACGCTAGAAGTGTCATTTCAGCCAATATGTCATTTTTTTGGGAATTTATGTATGGAATCAATAAAGCAAAAAATTAATATATGACCAACCCTTCAAGGGTTTAGAAAATTTTACACCAGCTGTTGGCGTCAAAAAGTTTCAAAGTTTGGCTTAAAGCTATTTAAGAAAATAAAAAAGATGAATTAAAAAATATAAAAATTTTGACCACTTACTCGAAGCATTGAGTGGGTGTCATAAAGAGATGTGTCCTTTTTCAACCCTAGCTCAATCTGTAATAGAAAATACAGACAACTCTCCTAAGTCAAAAATACTAAAACCAATATTCAAATAAATCAATGGTGTATATTTTATGTTCCATCAACCAGGGAGAAAGAGTCTGAATTCGGAAATCCTTTTTCTGAGATAAACCCTTTATAAAACCTAACTTTCCTTCTTTTTTTTTGCTATTTTTTAAATCAACATAAAGTTTGATACCTTTCCTAAAAATTAAGTAAGTTTCAAAGCTCAGAAATATGCACTTCTAAAACAAGCAACTCCTTAAAATGTACAACTTGAGACATCCGACTCATTCATCAACAGGTTGAGACTTGCATGGAACTCCATTTTGGGCTCAAGTTAGTGTTATTGGTTTTGTTCCTTGGAGATCAACTCAAGCATAGTAGATTGTAGATTGCAGAAAACTGGCCTACTATACACTATACATTGAATTTTATTTCAAGATTTTTATGTTAGCTGTTTTGGGCTTGCTCCTTTTAAAAAGCCAAAGGGTAAAAAAATAAGACAAGTTGGAAGTCAGCTATTCCTTTTTGAGAAAATGCCATTTCAATGTTAGTTTGTTCTCCTTTATCTCTATATTTTAAATCAACTAAAGTTTGTCATCTTAACATAAAGTATTGATAACTTTAGGAATTTTTCTGCGCTTGGAGGCTTAGAACAATGTCTCTCCCAAAGAAGTGAAAACTGCGACAAACGACCCACTCACCCTGGTTGCAAGACATACACATGGCGATGTCAAGATTAAACTACAAGTAATAATTGGATGAATAATCTTCTTTCTACTTCGTAATACATATGATGCAGCATTTATACATCTAGTATATGCCTTTTTAAGATTGATCACATTTTCATATTTCAGGTAAAGGCTTTGAACAAAATTCAAGACTTTTTTAATTAAACTACAAGCAACAAAATCATATGACAGGTCATATGAGTATTTCAAGCAAATGCAACTGGGCATAAATATAGAACTGAAAACCAGTGCTTCTATCCTTCTTTTATAAACAAAGATAAACTAAAAAAACATATCTCTAAGAAAAAATACAACAATAGTATATTAAATTGAACACATGAAAAATAGATTTCTTACAAAAGTAAAAGAACTGCTTTGGTGAGGCCAGTATGAAAGTCCCACATCAAAACCTAGATCTAAAACTAATTAAAACATCACCAGGTTATGTCAGGTCTGGTAAAACTGTCATTTCCTTGCCATACTCACTGATATCATGAGGAGGTTCGCCGCTGCCACCAACATTCCAAAATAACAGAAATACTTGTGGAGGATGGCCCGCTGAATCCTCCGCAGCTGGGGATGGGCGCACCATGTGACCGCCGCTTTCTGGGAGTGAAACAAGAACAGTGCAAGACTCCCACAATTCAACAAAATATTAAACCCTTCACTACTAACGCATAATCTCCCCACCCCCATCAAAACTTTAACAAGTTGTTAAGTGAGTCGCTTGTAAAAAAAATAATTGTCTTGAGGTCTAAAAGCTTTTCAATTTTGCAGGTTCCAATCATATCACATCATTTAAGTTTGCATGCCATGACAATACAAAAAAGGCCTGGTTTCAACTTTGTACTAATAATGCAGTATTTTTAAAGATTCTAAACTTTATATTTGCTGACAACTAATCCTCTGACATAATACTATACATATATACATATCCAATTAATATCAGGGATGTCAAAAGATTTTTGGAGAAAAAACTGAAAATGAGTCAGACGTTGCATCCCACGTAAGACAAGTGAGATAGACACAATTTGAGCAATAAACAATAATTGGATGAAAAATAGCTGAAAAAAACCCTGAAAAACCTGACGTTTGGCATCTTTGTAATATGAGGATTTACCAATCGTACTGAATTTCTTCGACTTGTCACATCAAAATTTAGCCTTCTAGTTTTTCATTTCATAATTCTGTTGTTTTTGCTTCGAACCTCTTTATGTATAATGTCTTTGTCCATAGTCTGGAACAGTCTCTGAAACTGGGCAGCTGTGAAAATTTCATTCTGACTCTGGTTGAGTTCCTGAAAATAAGACAACAACAAACAGTCAGAAGGAACAAGAGAGAAAGGAAGAAGAGGGGGGGGGGGGGTAATTATGGCATCAGCAAATTTCAAAGCTTTAAAAATTTCACTATGAATCAAACAACCGTTTTAATAATGTCAAATATCATTAGGATAGTCAAAAAACTTTTGTTGCTGTAAATAAAGTAGCAGAGTAGGCAAGCTCAGGAAATAATGGAAAAAAAACAACAACATAAAACTTGGGACTTTTTATTCGATAGCAGTCTATTATTTGACCCTCGAACTCTACTCACCTCTGTTAAAGCTGTCGTGAAGTATTATTTGACCCTCGAACTCTATTCACCTCTGTTAAAGCTGTCGTGAAGTATTATTTGACCCTCGAACTCTACTCACCTCTGTTAAAGCTGTCGTGAAGTATTATTTGACCCTCGAACTCTACTCACCTCTGTTAAAGCTGTCGTGATGTATTTGGGCAGGTTACACCGTGTTATGATAGACATGATCAGCCCAGACCCCATGCCACTGGCTCAGATAACAACACACAAAAAATTAAATATTACAACATTGAAAATTTGAATAAAATCCATTAAAGCTTAAATGTTGTCGCTAACCTGTGGAAAGAATATTAGTCCAAGAACAATAACTGTTTCATGTCAGGGGAACAAATCAGCCGTGTTAAAGCAGACGACATAAATCTGCAGAATCATTATTTTTTTGGTATCCTCCTTGAACCCTTAAAAGCGTTGCATATTAATTGTTTGTGTCGTAATTTCCTTACCTGTTCCTTTGAAAAAAAAAGAACTTTCTGTTTATGGAGCCAATTAAATCGACCTGCAACTCTGCCGTGGACAAACAAATGCAGTATCTCTCATATGTTTCCTTGGAGCCTTTTTTGAGATATGGGCTTTCAAAATTTAATGAGTGTTCAGAAGTCAATTTTTTTTTCGTTTACATATTGACCCTACAACTATTTCTGAACAGTTTTCACACCTAACTTTCTTGCAACCAGTCAAAATGAGTCTTAAGTCGAAATTCAAAAGTCGTGAGATAATGGCACGGCAGAAAAGCTTATTTTCTCTGCTATCAAATGCAACGAACAGAAAAGCTCTATCATGTTGCTGTATGAAGTTATAGCCGTTTAAAGTCGGCAGGATCTTTCCAAAGTTGACTCATTTTGACTGGCTTTAAGACATTTATGCTGAGACTCGGAACTTTTGGTGAGCAGTTTTGAGAAAGTCGGCAGAATCTTTCCAATGTTTACTCATTTTGACTGGTTTCAAGACATTTATGCCGTGACTCTGAACTTTTGGTGAGCAGTTTTGAGATTGTGTCTACTCACGCTTCAAGCCCAGGGATGCTATGTCCTGCCCGAGGAACCTTCGAAAGGAGAACTTCGAACGCTGCCCGTACTCCGAGCCGTCGCCTCATTAGACTACTCTGGAGTGAACTCTGAGGAAACACACAATAAGATTAATGGTCAAACAAAAGTAATGCCCCTTCTTTGAAAGATACATCCAAAAATACAAAGGTGTTTATTATAACTATGTAAGCTAGACCGAGATAACATGGTCCTTTTAATTTGATAAGAAATTTTACATCTAGAATAAAACGTTAGATCTAAAGAGAAAGCGTATCCTCTGTATCAATAATCCAGATATATTTTAAAAGTCTTTTTTAAAAAGGCAGTGGCTAATGCCAAGGTTTTTGGCACAGTTTTGTCTCTGCACCATTTTTCACAACATAGATCAGCACATAAATGGGGATGTGCCAGCATGAATGATTAAATTTTACTGGGAATGACATCAGAAAAGTTCCACTACTCTCGTTGAAATCTCATTCCTAATGAAAGTCACAGTAGTCATAGTTATGATTAAAAAAGGTACAGAAACCCTGGCAAGTTTGAGGCAGCCACGGAACATTCCTTCGTCTTCAAACAGTTAAGAACTGGACACTCCTCAGCTCACAGTAAAACCACCAGGCAAGTTTCAACATCTCTTTATCCCTTTTATACATTTTGAAATCAAATTTTTAAACTTTTTTCATTAAAACTTAAACTAGGTCAAGGCTGAAAACAGCTAATCTATCATACTTCAAAGTTTAGATAAAAGTCTAAGGAAAGTAACATAATGGGCTGTTGAATTTTTTAATGATAAGGCATTCTCAAAAAAAAGAAAAGGTGATCATCTAGCTTGTTTGTTCAAACATTAGTTAACTGTTTTAGATTCACTTTCGATGGCCACAAATTTGTTTCTAGGATTCAGATTCCTGTCAACAAACTACATCCCCCCCTCCCCCCACCCATGGAGGGCCTAGATAGCTCAGTTGGTAGTGGCCTCGCTCCGTTGCCCAGAGGTCGCGGGTTCGAACCTCAGCCGAGCACAGTCCGGGCCCCTACTGGTTGGGTCAGTGTCAGTATAATGTGACCAGCTGAGGCTAAGTCATGGTATCCCCGCTAGTCTCTGGGTGGCAGCCCGTACATTGTCATTGGGACCAAGCCCTGAGAGCACCTTTGAAGTGGAAATGGGCTTGTAAAAATACCCTTCAATCAATCCCCCCACCCATGTGAGGTGCGGGGATTCAAAACTATCTCCAGACCATGTTAGAATCTATATAAAAAATGTAACGAAAGGATTTCTCGATAATCGGGGGGGGGGGGGGCTTTCCATTAAAAAATATCACAGCAAGGTGAAGCCATCTGAACAGTAGTGACAGTTTCATATGCTGCTGGTTTGGGCTGGGATAAGTCAGAGGCCCTAGATCTAATTTTGGCCGGTTTGGGCTGGTTTAAATGCAAAAGGGTTGAAACAGGTCCCCAAAACAAGATCTCAAAAATGAATATGTTTTATCAAATTTTCAAGAAAAGAATCTTCTCGCGTAGTTGGTTGTTTGAATTTTCACATCTCTTTTTCAACTACAAGGTTATATCAGAGACGGCGCTTGGGACAATTGAAAACGTGCTGCCACACTGTGATGTACGGAGCACTGCATATACCACACCCAGTCACATTATCCTGACACCGGGCCGACCAGACTTAGCACTAAATCCATAATGCCAGACATCAGGCGGATCAGCCACTAATACCAATTTTAAAGTCTTTGGTTTGACTCGGCCGAGGATTGAACCCGTACCTCCAGATCTCTGAGCGAATGTCTTTACCGCTAGGCCACAGAGCCGGTTTCTCGCCTAGTAACAAGGCAAGTACTTTTCTTGCTTCAGTATAAAAATTTGCTTACCAAAAAGTAGCCTCGGAACTGATTGTATATGACAGCAAGTAACACGTTCATAAAGAAATACAGGCCTGTAGAACGTAGAGAAGATTTTAAGAAACCATTCAGTAAGACAAGTGAAGTTCAAATTTGGTTGAAAATTTTTGGGAAAAAAAAGTTTTAGATATAGTATGCTTTAGATGATAACAGATTAGGATTACTTTAGACATCCTATCTGTAGAAAATTATTCAATTTACAAGTTTTAAATCACTTTTAATTTCAAATTTCTCCTAACAAAGGCAAAACTTATTTAAAATGCAACAAGGAAAAATTTGGAAAGTGAAAAAATCAACGATGAAAAAACTGCTGACTTTTCAAGGTTGAATACTTTTAGACTCACCAATGACCAAGTACAGAATAAAAAATATTGCTGCAAATCTGTTCCGACTATAAGCAGGGATGGTCACTGAGAAAAGAAAAAAAAGTATGGTTGAGTATTATCAAAATACTTGTGTGAGGAGACCAGACAAAACCAGACAAAGCAAGTCAAATTTTGAAACAATACACAAAGAGAGGGAGAGAAAACGAGAGAGAGCATGTGCAAGGGACAAAGAAAGAGTGTAAGAGAAAGAGAGCAAGGGAGGAGTGCTGGTGTGGATGTCTGCAAGAAAGATATCATTTCTTTTCTTTAATACATATATTGGTATTCTATAATTGTGTACTTTATTCATAATATTCAAATCTGTCAGCCTGACTGAGCATTGCTTACTTTCAATATAAGTTTTCTTTTTGTCTTCCAGCACTCAGTGATACTTCAGAAATCGCTCAAACTTCTAAAACTACTTCAGTTTGAGAGACTGTTGCGTGAGAGTAAGACTCACCGTCAGGGTTGTTGGCAGTCGTGAGCAGAACGAGAAGGCTGATGAAAGAATCTAGCAGAGACTTGAAATAGGTTGAACCTTCTTTGTCCTGTAAACATTGGATGAAGAGGGTAGTGGAACATGAAATGGATGGCTAGAAGACAATGCAAAAATCAGGACGAAATTATAAAGAAAGAATTACCAAGACAAACATCATCTTAAACATTTGAAAACATGATGTAGTATGACAGAGGAACAAAACGTTTGCTGGAGCAGAAGCCTCAACTCAACAAACAGCTCAGATCAGTTGCTAACGGTAACTACAAATGAACAACGACTATGAAAAACATTACATATACCAGATTCTATCCCAACTACTTTAAATTCTCTTGCACTCTGTGGTTAGTTCCTAAAGCTTCAATTACCTCGTCATTGGTGTGGGGCACTGTGCCATTTCCTTTAGGTTCCTGTCAGGACAAAACAAAGCGGGAAAATCTGATTCTGTCACATGGTTTGCTCTTTTTTGTCAGAGCGGAACAAAAGTTTGTCCTTCATCACTAGATATCTAATCTACGATACGGCCGATTTCAGCCTCCAGGGCTATATCTAATTACAAGCTTTTTTAATTTGGCAATTAAAAAACAATTATGTTCAGTAACTTCTATAATAAATGACATATATAGTTCCACATTTTGACATAGATCTAAACTAAAATTAAAGCTCAGCAATATAGCATTCAATCCTTAATAAATTGTTCTAAAACACACTCAAAAAAGGTTGAGCTGATAACAAAATTTAGAAGAAGCACATTAACTCTTCATACATGGTTAACTTGCAAAAACTTATGTTCAATTAACCCCACTATCAGAATGACTCTTTACTTGCTGGGGGTTTACTTTACCTTCATTGATTTAATGGGAAAGGATGAACAAAAAAGTGGACAGGCATGGTCTAGTGTTAAACAGATGGCCAAGGATAGACATGGGGGAGGGGGGGAGGGTCCTTATTGGTAGCCTATTACCCAGGACGAGAACGGCAATGATGGCCATGATTCAGATATTCAATGCAATGTCTTTAACTAATAAAGATTTAAAGTCTTATCATTAAAAACGTCAGTTATATAGACTTGAACTCATCACAAGTGGTGGCTGAGACTCACTTGAACAAATTCTGGAAACAACAGCATCCCCAGCAACGTGAAAATGTACAGATGGAAAAACATCAGCATCAGAACACTAGACAGAAGACAACGGCAAATTATTGTTAGTCAAACATTTGGTCTACATCGTCAATAAACAATAAGGGTTAGACAGACGAGCAAGGTGATAAGTTACTTTATTTTCATTTTTTTTCTGGCAATTGTGGAGTGAAGGAGGATTTTTTTTTCTGGTGTTTGACATATTTTGTGTCTGTGTTTGTGTTTATCTGACTTGAAATTTTAAGCACTGTGGTTCTAAAATAAGTTCAGATCAGAGAGGAAATTGTTGGCACTTCTACCAAAACACTGTACCTAAACAGCAGAGAGGGCGTTTGTGGTTGATGCAGGCTAAACTCACCTTATGACCTCTGGCATTGTTCTGCGTAGACACCGCACTATCTTTTTCATCAGAGAGGAATTTTGCAACAGAAAATACGGTCTCAGGATTCTTCTAAACCTGATGAACTGGGAGAAAAAGCAATTTAAGATTTAGAGAACTTTAATATTACATTGAGTTTCTCTAATCTGCAGAAGAACTTAAGACATGCAGAGGAAACTGTTGCTATAAAATAGGCTGTACACAAAATGGTCCTAAATTAATGTAGGAAATAAAACTGCAGGAGCAGAACAAAATCAAAAAAGTAAAACTTGAATCAACTGAGATAACTTCACAGCTTTTTGCCTCAGTATATAAAAAATAGAAGGACAGGAAAGTAAATAAACAAATTATAAAGTTAAACAAAACAACAGGCCTTTATTGTCCTACCTTTTGTACTTAAGCACTTAAAATTGTGGATTCTATTTTTAGCCAGTGGTATACACAGGGATAAAAGCTAACATACAAAAATCAGGAAGAGGAAGTTATTCAGCCTACAAAATGTTTTCTAAGTGTGTAAAATGTTTCCTAAACAATTCGGCTACTGAAAGATTGAAGCAAAGAGTGTTGGGGTAAAAGCTCACCTCTTTACAGCCCATGGCAAACGAAACACACCAGTCACAGAACGAGAAAGTTATGATGATCATAGACAGCATGTCCCATTTGTTCTTAGTGAAGTAGCTCAGACCCATCAAGTAGATCTACACACGGGATAACAAAAACACAAGCAATGTACAAAATTTGAATAACGCATACAATCATTTTTGTTGGGGTTTTTTTTCCAACAGAAAGGTGACACTTCATAAAACCAAATGATGCAGAAAGGTATAGACTTCTAATCTGAACTGAATCTCAGAAGTTCAAAACAATTACAAAAGAATCATCAAATACCTCTGATGGTCCATCCCTGCTGTTGAAATAAAATTTTAAATAAGTAAAGGGAGGATCGGGCAAATAACTTTTTTAAAACAACTCTTACTCTCTCCCTCTCTCTC
>BMAT01003723.1:182346-192572 GCA_019649035.1 Elysia marginata | reverse complement strand
GAGAGATAGAGAGAGAGAAAGAGAGAGAGAGAGCAAGAGGGAGGGAGGTCTTCACTCATTGTATTATTTTAGTTTCCTAAATGTGTTTTTAATACAGAGTCATGGTGAGCGAGGATGGACTGCAAGACCGACCACACAACACCATGGAAAAATTAGAAGCATAAGTTAACACTGAAAGTGAAACTGACAGTTACTTTAAGTAATTATCAAGTATCAGGTAGGAGCTGGTACAGTCACAAGAGGCGTGCACCAACAAATTTTGCTTACTAAGGTCAAAATTTGCCTGAGATTTGCTCTTGTTTACACCGTCACCTTGGGAAGCAATACAAAACGAGAAAAAAAAAGAAAGAAAAAAAAAGACGTATATCAGTGACTAACAGGACATAAGAAAACAACTCCTCTTGCTATTACCTATCAAGGCAACAATTTCATTACACTCCTATTAATCTTTAAAGCAGCAAAAGCACAACCCAGTTTTTACGTTCAATTCATTAAAAATAAAAAAGCTGTCTGCCTACATTTTATGGAGAGAAATACTCCATGGCTTAGACATCATTTGGCATAAGAACAAATGAAGGAATATGGAATGCAAACCTTTCCTAAAAATTTTTTCTACTACAAGTACAAAAAAAAATTGGGAGAAAGTTCAAGACAGGCATATGCCTACAATGTAAACACTGATAAAAAAAAATTCAAAATCTTACGGGGACAACTTTTAATTGCAGAGCCATTTAGAATGTAATATTCCTGTATACCTACATGATCACAACCATGTAGATGTCAATTATTTCTGAATTTTCCTCACTGAGTTGTTTTCTTTTCACGTGCAATGACTCAATCAATGCCTTTGATACTGATGATCACAGAAGGCACATATGACAGGGACAAAATAATCAAATCCGCATGAGTGGTGAAAGAATACTAAAAGCAACAAAATGCTCAGGTGAACATGCAGAGGATGTTTGTGTTCACATAGATGCAACAAATAAAAAGATGAGTGCTTGATGATAGTCTGCTTTTAACAACACAACAAAAAACCACAGACAAATAATAGACATAGAACTAAGGACAGACTGTGCACTGTTGGTTAATAAAATCATTTAAAAGCTAAGTTACAAGCTTCTAACTTTTTTTGTATAAACCAAGGGCCCCATCTCAAGGGGTGAAGAAGAATGTACTTCAATTTATGTACATTGGCACCAGTTGAGATAATTTAAAAGATGAACAAAAATTTTCAACAAAATACAAAATTTTCTCCTATCAGATAAAAATCAGCCAGATAGGATAGTAAATAGTAAAAAAACAAACAAACAATGCTTTAGAATTCATCCATTAGCAGAAGAAAGCAGCTTCTAAAAGACAGCAGTTATTTCCATACCATGACTGCAAAGACAATAACATAATTTTTATTTGTACTCGAAACCAGAAATTTGCAACAATGTCAACCAATTTTTGTTACCATCTAGGAAAAAAAAATGTATATTCTACTCTGTCTTTTCAAACCGAAGTGACAGAGAACGTAGTTGCATGCAAAAAATCTTGTTTATGCCCTATCTAGATGTCTTTACACCATTCTACTGTTTCTTAATCGGAGCATGCCCTATAGCTTGCTTTTTTATACTGGATTAAGTCTTTGGCAAAGTCATTGCTTTATTGCACCTGTTCCGTTTTGGTTTTAGGCCTGACACACTTATTTACGCACCCCCCCCTTATTTTTTACACACTAATATGAGACCTTAGGGTGCATCCAATATCAATACTGTCTTTGAAATCTCTATGCGCTACAGAGTCTCTCCTCCTCCTTAACTATGAACAAAACTCCATATTATTATGAATCAGTTGTAAACAATTCCTTTGACATGCACACAGGGCTTCCTATGTATATTTATAATATGGCTAAGTGTGCTCTACTGCATGTTTAACAGGCACCGAGGAAAAAAAGTGAAAAGACTTCGATGACATAAGTAAAACATAAAATTCCAATTTTCCTGAGTTGAACACTTACACTTCTGTGTGGCAAATTTTCAGAATGGCAAATGTTCAGGCTCATAAAAAAAACAAAAAAACAAACAACCAAAGAGCATCTATTCCATTAACAATTCCTGATGGCCAATAACTCAACTACTTCTTCCTCAACAAATAGTAAAAAAAAAAGGGGGAGGATGAGAGGACGAAAAGACCCTTTTCTTGGAAAAAATGAAGACATTAGAGAAAACTCATGTTCCCACAATAACAATAAACTTTAAACAAAGAATTAAAGAAAACCTCACTTGCTTTTCTATAATAAAGGCTCTTTCANNNNCCCCCCCCCCCCAAACACACAAAAGTGACGAGCAAATACATTTTCACCTATGAAATTTTTACAACTAGGATAGCTACTGCATAAAAAAGGAATTTCAGCCACAAATGGATCTATTTTCACACATTCCCAATGTTTGAAGCTCTAAAGCAAGGGAATAAAAAAAGAAACTTTTGATGTTCACACGCACTTAAAAAGCTGCAGAGATAGAAAAAAGCCCTCTCAACTGGGATCCTTTTTGGGCAGGAGAACAAGTATTCAAACATAGTCCATTACCCTGTACTAAGAATTTCTCTCTTTTCAGAAAACACCTGATGTATGCACTACTTTAGCCTGTTCTCCTCCATGCCCATTATTTCTTTTCAGTTAACAACTTTTGATCTAAGTACCACATTAACTATGGACAAAAAGAAAAACACAAGGATAAATACAATACTCCCTATAACACATGTATATAGTAATCACAGAATAAGAAAAGACAAGTTTTATATAGCATTGTATAAAAAGTTAAAGAAAACAACATGTCCAACAGTACAACATCAGGAAAACTAAACGTTTCATGAATATTTGAAGTCAACAATATATGTACGTGGACATTCAGAGTGCTGTTGATAATACGTTTTGAACTCTTTATCATCATATAGCTATCTAGACTAGGGACTCATGCTCGAATGACTCTAGCATATTTCTTTCTTCTGAAGGGAAATATATGTCCCTACAACTACAGCGAGACTGAGAGGCTGCTGCTTCTACCACAAAAACACATCTGAAGGAAATATAATTACCATCCTCTGAAAGACAAGGCAGCAGCATGACGAGGACAAGTATAAATTTTAAACATCTCGAAATTTGAGAACAATTGCTAACAACACATGATGAGAAACATTAATAATACAAATACTGATAGTGTGTATAAGAAACATTTAATCATATCCTCTAAACATAAAAAAAAAAAAAAGCTCAGATGACATTCATAAAAAAACCTGATTTGGAAAAAAAAACCTAAAGAAAAAAAAAAACGCAAACAGCAAATTCTCAAGCAATGGAAAAATTTGTGAAAAAAAAGTGAGACGGAAGATCTTGATATACTTAAGTGCCTTAAAATATCGACAACAATGAGAGAATCTTTTAAACAAGATAAGGTTTATCTATGCTTATGAAGTCTCACCTTCCATGGAATCGGCATCGCCGTCAGAGACGAGTTCATCGTCTGAGCAGATGTTGAGTATATTTACCAGCATTTCAGTGACTGAAATGTAACAAAACAATAAATTAACCAAGGGATTTTTACAGATAAAAATCCATTTACATCAGACACCTTTGGCTTAACAGTTGGATAAATCAACAGCCACGCTCTGAAGTATATCAAGAGCTCTCTCTCTCTTCATGTTTATTTTTAACGAAGACGAAACATGACTGCCATAGTGCTTAGAATTGTTCTGAGCTGAGACAACTGAACTAATAATGACAGCAATGCCAAATGGTTTTGGAACACCAGGTCATATGTATTTGCTGTTTTAAAACATTAACTAAAGCTATGGAGTAAAACTAAAAGTTCTTGGATCTAGCCGGCAGTAGTACATCACCACCCACTATACCATTACCCCCCAGCTCAAGGGAGTGGCCGTGACCACATGATGCATAACAATATTGTATCAACTAGTCAAGTCACCATTCAATTTAAGTGGACGGTCAATGAGAGCTAGGGGGAATATAAAGTGATATAAGGCTTACAGAATAAAAGGATAGGTAGCATGCAGGCCTGTAAACCAGAAAAAGGTTGAAATCAGCAGAAATTTAAAACATTTACATCCCTGGGTTTTTAAAATACTTTTCTTCTTTAAGTTCCATGCTCAGCACTGAAAGGTTAGCAGGAAAATGAGCAAAGCATTTCACATAATGCAAATGTTGTAGAAAGAAAGACAAGTTGGGCAATCATTATTCAATTTTAAATGATATTTAGCATCTCTTTAACTCCTTCCTGACCTATCACGTACGCTGTACGTCCTATTTAACTGCAACAGATGCATACACAACCCTAAATCAGTGGACTTTACGTTTCACCATCGCACTTTGTCGCACAATGTACATCGCGTTTGTGCTGCACTAAGAGGGAACTTAGCGCAGTTATTTAAAACCTGACATTAAAATTGGTGTTCAGTGATTTTATAAAAAAAGAACAAAAGCTCTTTCACTAAAAAAAAGGGGGGCGCAAATTACATAACAATACAAAACATTGCTTGAGCTGCTAATTATTTCAAAGTTTGCTGGTGTAATTCAAATGAACAGTATAAGCAAACTCAATACAGCTGTAAGATCTGCTTTCCCATAAGGAATTTACTAGCAAAATTTCATGTTCTAACATGAGTAATGTATATCTAAATCAGGATAAATAATGAGAATGCCAATCCTTACAAAAACTGCAATGTCATGGCGATTGTCAAAACCTACAAGACAAAGGGGCTCATAAGCCCATAAACAGTGAATAAGATTTGTCCACAAGTAGTGTTAAAAAAGTAAATGTGGACTCTAAACATGATGGTATTGTGTAAATGAATTGCCATGGGTAAACGTTAAAAACAATTGCTATAACTGATTACCTTTCTCTCCAACAAATGGTAATGACCATGTGAAGACGTCCATGAAATTTGGCAGCCAATATGGGTGAGGAGAACAGTTAAATTGTCTGATGTTCATCACATTATTTTCATATTTGAGAATAGCAGCTGAGGAATAAGAATAAAAATAAAGAAGTAAACACACATACTTTACTTTTTATGTTTCATGGTTCTACTCATCTCAATATAATCAATAGGAAAGCAGGCATAGAGACCATAAGCTTGAGTTTTAGAGACTGATTCATAAGAAAGTTGTAGGCATGTGCGTTAAAAAGCTACCCAGGGTTTATATGAAATTTTTTAACCAAGACTAACTAATGATCTGATTACTAAAGCCAGCCTTTCAGTGTCTAGCAAAAACGATTTTGCCACCAGTTTGGTAAAAAAACCTCTCCTTTTACGCAGCAAACATTATACACCATCCCCATCCGAAATTTTCCCTGATATAACTAGAACAAAAGTCTCCGGTGATGTCTTTCTCCTTCATTTGTTCTTTAAAATAGAAACACAATGTGATGTAGATTTCCGATCCAAGAACTTAATTTGGGCTAGATCTAGACTTGCAATGGCCACCATGATCATAATCTAGATTGTTAGTAATGTTACTAGAGTCTAGATCTAGATTTTCTAGTGAAAGCCAGTAAGGCTAAGTCAGTTAATGACTAGCTACACTGTTTCTCCATGTCTAATCTAGATCTAGAGAGAGATAGAATAGATATAATCTAGATTTAAAGAGTAAGACTACAAGATCTAAGAGTTTAAGCCTCTAGCCTGGCACTTGCTTGAAAATTAAACAGATCTAGAAAGGTCAACGAGGTGCAGCAATCACAATATGAAATACCACTGAACAAGATCGCTCTAGGCTAAAAAAGACGAAATGCACAAGATTGCTCAGGGCTAGATCTAGATGTAACGTAAGAAAGGATTATAAAGGACTCTCGATGTTTTGAACAGTCAAAGAACTATGTGTTCGTATTATCACTTTATTTATGACTAGGCCTAGAACTACACAGAGTATACAAAAGATAAACAAGAAAAGTTATCGGTAGCATACTTTCACTTTTGCGCCCATTGGCCGTTGTGTAGACAGTTTCGAACTCATCATAAAAAAAAGAAATCGAGCGATGAGCTTACATATAAAATATAAACGGAAACCGACTAACGGATAAAAAAAGAAATAATCGATATCGCCATAGAATCGGAAAAAGGTTTGTAATTCGCTTCTGGTTTCCCGGTCGTCTTTTCTCGGTTTAAGTTCTACTTTCATAAGTTTATAATTTTCCCAACTTTTTTTGTTACTGATTGTCTGGTTGAAGTATTATTTTGACATAAATCTAGTGTAATCCCTAATAGCTACGTGAATTAGACCCTCAATATCAAGTTTATAAAAAGCCTGCATTTCTGTTCACTCAAGCGAAACATTATACAGCCTATACACAGCAATTTCCCCCCAAAAAAGTATAAATACGTGCCACAAAATTCAAACAACCCATAACAGTAAAAGTTTGTTTAACACAGCAATACTATTATAATATGCTGTAACTAGATTGAGCAGTTCTCCTTTGTGCCGCAAGCATGAATTTATAACAAAACTTATTCATTCATCTATCTGAAAAAATACCCCCCCCCCTCACTCTTTTTTTCTTGTGTAACTCGCGTTATACCTTATCCCCTTCCTTTCCAATCCACTACGTGTCAAACTTAAGGAATAAGATTCACAATGTGTAAAACAAAAATGATCTCTTCCCCACACCTTGCCACTATACTTTCCCCCAATTTTAATGTTCTGGCTTTCTATCTTACCCTCTCTATTGTTTGACCAATAACATGGTAAGTTCAATCACGCACTGCTAGGCTAGGGCCTAGGTCTAAACCTTAAGTTTTTGTACTATTGAGAACTTGAGAGAGGACAGTTATAGCTCATGAGCACAATGGAAAAAAGATATTGAAACAAGTATACATGCACCTACTAACCTCTCTCATGACAATTTTAGACCTACCTTTATTGTTGTATACGTCAAGGTAATTTGGTGCTGAAAATATAGTTATCAATGAGGGGAACCCCGTTGTCTGACTTTTCCTGTACATCCTATATCTACATATAACAAAAAAAAAAAAAAGAAGATAAAAAGTTAGCTCCTAATATATTTAAGCTTTTAAAAACATTGATATCACATTTATTTATATGCACTAGCATAACTATATGTATGCAGCTTAATTTCTCCAAAGCCCTTGGAGTTGGGTTTACATATTTGTTGTCTTAACACCACAGCAATAGACATTTCTTTGAAAATGAGAAATAAATAATTTTCAAGAGAGCAAACCAAGTCTAGCAGGATTAAGAAAGGGCATGATCTATTTGAAGTGATCTAATTCAATTATAGAGGACATGACCTATATCTATCTGTTTTTGTCCCGAAATAGTTTTAAGAGAGAACCTGATTGATAATAATCAATTGCATAGAAATTAAAAGAAAAAAATTTTTTTGAGTTGTCACACTCTGCAGCTTAATACAAGAACCCATAAGCACCAGTCTGCATCAGAGCCACCAACTCAGCACAAGAGAAAAGTGTACGGGCCAATTCCAAAAGGATTATTTTCCAACAAGGTGTATTTTTCACAGACAGCTAAAAATTGGACGCAAAATACAAAATATGACAGAGGTGCCAACTTTGCATCAGTTGAAAGCGTACAAGCCAATCCTAACTCACTGACAATGTAGGAACTAATAATGTTAAGCAGCAATGTGCCCAGTTCTTTAATTAAAATAATTGCGATGTAACAGATTATGAGTATATCACTATCACTAAGTATAGCATAATGCACAATAAAGTATAACCTAGCTCATGATCACTGTGGGAAAGAGATACAATGCCCACTTTACCCAGTTTGCTAAGTTGTAGAGAGAAAAATTCTTGAATTCGATGTCGAAATTGATAAAGAGGGCGACATTGGAAACAGGATTTCAATACTACTGTGGTAATGGTAGAAAAATAAACAGCTTCTTGGTCGGAAAACTCGGTAACACAGTAGAACATATTTGACATACCAGTACATTGCGAGTTTCATACTGGGCTTAAAAGAGCAGAAAGTAGTATTTTCTTATCAGAGAATCGTACTACTACTGGCGTATTTTGGAAAAATTGCATACAAAAATACAGGAAAGCACACACGTTGGCAGCTCCGCTGCACAGTGTCAGGAAAATGAATAAGGTTTGAATCAATTACTATTGAAAAATCTAAATTTATTTATCTTAACTATAGAAATAAAAACAAAACAATATAAGACTGTTACCCTGCATCTTGGGCTTCATGTGCTCTGATTATAGACAACAAGCTGTTCTGTTGCAAAAAATCACAACATGCTGCATAGCTGAAATTAGAAATCAGTAGAGAAAGAGTATTAAATTTGGTCTATATTAATACCATAACTAAAGTACTTAACATTGCCTTAAGAGTTTGCTACTGCCCTTGAAACAAAAATGGAGAAATGTAAGCAAAATCTACAATACTAGAAAAAGAATACTATCCATACTAGGCCGAAAAGATTGTTGAAACTAAATTACCATCACTTGAAAAAATGTATACTAAACGTCTTGAGCTAAAACTGTCAAAAATATATAAAGATTCGCCCCACCCGGGGAGGCATTATTTTGAACACCTCCCACATAACCGACGCCTTAGAGCTTTCAAAGGCAGTGCATAGTTCGTGAACAGTCTTTATCCTTTATCCCCAGGCCATAAAATTTCTTCATAAAACCAGACGTGCAAGAACAGTTCCTTAAACTCTTACTATTTGTAAAGTGCTCTAATTACAACTGCAGGAAAATAAACTTGTGTATAAGGAGCGTGTCAAAAGAGTTGTGTGTGAGTTTATACATGTTGTATATAGTTGCATCATTAGTATCTCCACGTGTATTATGTGTAATGTGTTTTTTTTGTTGTAATTTTCTTATGATATGTATGGCAACACACTTGTATTTTCTATGTACATAATGTATATTGACTGAATAAACAAACTTCAATTTTATTTATTAAAGAATGCTGTTAATAGATCCAGCTGTACTCAGCAGAAAACTTGTTTCAGAATGTATGCACATTAAAAGTAAGAAAAATTGTTTATCGCAATATTGTAGAAATGAGCAATTAGAAACATAATCTTTAGAGGAGCTGAGAAAACACAGAGCAAATTAACATAACTTTCTCCAACAAACAGTTACATTACAACTAAATTGTATCTGGTGAGTTTTTAAATGTCCGACAACACTTTACCTGTAGAAATATGAGCAACCTCTAACAGTGTTGTGTGTGAAATGTTCTGATGATTTTTCATTTCCAAAGTCTTCCAAGGGGTCAGACCATAATAAATCACACATAGGACCAAAGGCTGGTGGCTCTTTAAATCTATCAAGCTGAGAGAAAAGGGAAAAAAATTTTGTTAAAAAGATATTCAGAAAAACCCTATCAAATCTCCAATCTAAATAGTACTTGGCATTTCTCATTAACTCTCTCCTTTCTGTGCAAATTAGACACTGCTTTATCTTTCATATCTCTACTAGAATCAAAGGTTATGTTTGCAATAGGTTGCATGGCAGTAAAACAAGAAACAGAGAAAAAGGCCAACTGTATAAATTTAAAGCACAGTGGTTTTCCAAAAACCAGAATTTAAATAACAACCACAATTCTAACCATACATCGGATCAAATATTCGGAAATGGCATTACTTTCATTAGGGCTAAAAAGTTGAAAACTGACAGAGGAAACCTAACTGCCTGTGTTAGCCTGTATTTCAGTTTACTTCTTAGTGACTTTGACCTGTTTTTTAGGGGCTGCCACACAAACAAACCTAAAGACAAGTTGCAGAATGGTTTTAAATGCAATTAAAAAAAATTTATCCTAATTTTAGGATTGTGTTAATTCATATCTGGTCCCTGAAAATGTACATGTAGGTTAGATACAGAGATGCCACCTTGGCAAGACAAAATTGCCTGAAATTTTCTTTGGACCCCATCCATCGCTACACGCCTTTCCAACTTAAGTTTTTCTGTTGGTCGTTCTTTGCATTAACATGGAACAAATTTAGGGATAATCCTGGCAAGACTGACGAAATGAAGGGGATGATACCCATTTTTACCAAATTTCTTTCTAAGGACACAAGGTGGAAT
The DNA here is from genome assembly GCA_019649035.1 of Elysia marginata. NCBI lineage: Eukaryota > Metazoa > Mollusca > Gastropoda > Plakobranchidae > Elysia > Elysia marginata. The sequence goes on along the minus strand of BMAT01003723.1, from coordinate 182,489 downwards.
TTACTCACTGGGTGGTCACTAATTATTTGAGTTACAAATTAGATCTACTCCTATGAGGCTCATTATTCTTCATTTCGTCAGCGTTGTTAATTATGTTAAATAATGCATTTTACTGCATAGGACACTTAATTTCGAGAAAAAAA
>BMAT01003723.1:144222-156089 GCA_019649035.1 Elysia marginata | reverse complement strand
TCTCACTCTCTCTCTCTCTAAAAATCTCTCCCCCTTCTCCCTCTCTCTCTAAAGCTCTAAGCCCTCTGTTCTAAGAAATTTATTTCTAAAGTTAAAAAAATACAGGCCAATCAACCACAGTAGTTTCTTTGGTCAACAAAAAATACTGTATAATTTTTAAAGACTGTATAATTATTAACATTTCGGGGAAGTGGAGCTTGCTCAAATCATTAGCACTTTTAATTATAGTGGTTAAGTTTGACCAAAAACTATTTCAACTTATGAACAATAATGTTAATAATAATGATAATAATAATGATGATGATAATAATAATAATAATGACAATAATAATAATGATAATAATAATAATAATAATAATAATAAAAATAATAATAATAATAATAATAATAATAATAATAATAATAATAATAATTATAAAACTAATAATAACAATGATAATTACAATGACATTAATTAAAAAAACCAGTAGTAATAAAATTGGTTAAAAAAATAATAATAATAATTCACTTTTAGAGCGCCTAAAATCTACTAAAACAGTTCTTGATGTTGCTAATACATACATTACAGCAGAATAAAGATACCTTAGTTATAGTCAAAAATAATCGCAATCATAAATCATTAAACAAAAACGAATAATTTTAGAATACAAATATGCATAAAAACCATTACATCAAATAGCCACTGACCTTGTCTTGAGCAATTTTACAGTTAGTCCTACATTGAAATACATAAAAATTAATGCCAATTATGTTCTAAAATCATTGGAAAAATTCAGTTTTTAAATTTTGCTTACAAGATTCATTTGTGTTACTTCTCTTAGTTCTTTTTTTTTTTATATATATTAAACACTCTAGACCTATGGCAGAAAACACTTTTATTTCAAAACTCGAGGATTGCATATCAGTTCAAAAAAAAAAAAAACTAAAATGGAGTCATTTCATATTAAAACCCTCTGGGCTTTGTATAATTCTAAGATTTTTTTTTGTGTAAATAAGCAGGAGATAAATCCTTTAAACATTCAAAAGTATGGCGGGAATTTTAAAATCAATCCAGGATTTTACCGACAGCCAGTCTAGCTCTCTTAGTATTTTCTGTGAATTATTAAATTTTTATCTACAACCTGCTTTGTTTTGGACCTTTTGAAGTCTATCTATTCGATCATGTGCTGGGCTCACCCAAAGAGAGTTAGTAATCCAGCCTAATGCTTATAAAAGAATGTCCAGGTAGTTGAATAGCAGCACTATCCTCAATTAGTTCCCGAATTTTCCAACATTTCTAAGATCGTAGTGGTATTTTAACAAACATGTTTGATGTGACTTTCCATACAAAAGTGAGCATCAAAGTGAAAATCAAGGTTCCTGACATTGTCACCTGTAGGTATTGTTATTCTTTTTCCACTTACATTCAGACTGTCTACTTCAGCTTTAATTTAACTTCTATCGGATGATAATAACAAAACCTCTGTCTATTCTTCATTAAGTTCTAGTTTGTTGTTTGTAAACCAGTTTTTGATGTCCTTTAAGCACTGCTCTAGGCATGCCCAATTGATTAACTACCTGAACTATTGTAAAGTAAGTCATGTACCGTGTATGAAGATGATAAAACATAATAAGACAGCTCCGCTACGTCATTAGTTGAACTGCAGCGTAAACATTCTTGGTTTAAGGGGCCTTGCAAAAAAAATCTGCAAGCTTTGGTTCATGGAAATGTCAGACATATTGAACAGAAAAAGGGATGAGTAGACAATGCACAGTAAGTAACAGAACTCAGCGTTTCAGAAGGCGGTGGCACTAGGCCCAGTGAAAGACACAGACCGATGGGTGAAAGAGATCTACTTGTCTCTAAAGGTGCCCTCAGCCGCGTCCGCAGCAGTTAAGATTAAAAACAACGAAAATGGGTGTTTCTATCTATCTCTACTGTTCACAATATACCGTTCAAGATCATATAAACAACCATCTTGATTGAGAGTCTAATGCTGAGCACAACAATTTCCCAGCTGTAGCAGTTACAACTTGACGGTGACGATGGTGATCGCGGGACTAATGATTTTAAAAACTGTTGTGATGATTATCACCATAAGGAGATGTTGAACTTACTTGTGATGAAGGTTGCGATATTGATGGTGATAATAAAGACGATTATTATCAGGAGAGACAATTAAAAGTAACCATTAAGAGAAGAGACGACATTTCACGCATATCGTAATAAAATGGACGGGTTCGGGACAAAATCATACATCTCATTTTTTTGAAAATTTTGAAATTTTATATGAAAACAAATTACTTCCATATTTTTAAGTTAGAAGAGTTATTTTCTCTAAAGATGTGATCATAAAGAGGTGGTAACATCATATACTTTTAGACAGAAATGAATGTATCAAGACAAATGAGAAAAAAAAACCCAAAGTTTTGCGCTCTCCTCAGCTTTTCGAAAATGGCGTTTCTCCTGTTTTGCACCGAGGCCTTTCATTCATAAACATAAGGTACAAAACTATGGCCGAAGTCAATGCGCAACATTAAAGTGATGATGACATATCTTTATGTTAAAAGGTTATACGTAAGACTTAACACTTTTCATCAATTTCGTTAAAAATGTCGATGTAGAAACAAAAAGTGAAATAGAGGAAATAATGAGTACCGGTACTTTCATTAAAATCCTTGCGCAAAGGTCTCAAAATTTCACATAATTAAAATTTTGCGGAACAATAGTGGATGCTTTTGATGACACCAAATCGACCTTGTCATGTTTTTGCTTCATAGCAGTGATATCACTGATTTCAGCAGTTCAAGACCCAAAACATCAAAGGCTTATTGAGGTTGTATTCAATTTACAGAGAAGCTTTATTGGTTTCGTTTTTGTTCTTGGATCTCTTCTTCCAGTGGTCACACGCAAAGGCCAGAGAACATCACTGATAATAACCAATTCAAGACCCCCAAAGAAATTGCCTTACCTTACACCTAATTGAGGTTGTTTATATGTACACAGGATATATATATCCAAGGATATATACCTGTTAGTTCTATGAAGTTAATTTTAGTTTTAATGGCGGGCCAAAGAATTTGATGCCAAACTATGTAGAATACTCCTGCATTTTTCCATTGTCTTGTTCATGACTCTGCAAGATTTCTGCACCTGCACATTTCTGACTCTCCTATTCTAAAAGTTCTCAACATTTGTTTTCTCAATCTATTATGACAAGTCCTTAAACTAAAGAGAAATGTTTGAACCTGTGGGCTGCGATGTTTATTGTTTTTACTTCTTGGTTTGTGTACATTACTGATATATCTAATTCAAAACCCAAAAGCAACAGACTTGCCTAAGTCAAAATATAAGCCCTATTGCGGTTACGTTAAATTTACACAGAAGCTTCAATTGCTTTGTTCTGTGATTTCTTCACACACAGGCCCATAAAACATCACTTCTTCTTCTTTGCAAATGCTTGTGTATTTTCTAACAATCGGCCAAAGAGTCTGATGCCAAATTCTGTAGAAAACAGGGTACCTTCAATTTTTTCTTTGTTTTCTATTGTACAGCAAGTACTCCTAAAATGTGTTTCGTTGTTTCAGCAGTATTTCCGCACTTGCACATTCCTGATTCCATTATTCTAAAGGTTCTGAACATGCGCTTTGCTAATCTATTCGAGCCATCCCTTCATCTAAAGACGAATGTTTGATCCCTTATGCGGAATTTGTAAAAGTCATCACATGCGATGGAGTCTCTGTGTTCCTTTTTCTACCTTTCACATAAAGCTGCCTTGATAATTGTTTTTACTTCTTCGAGTTTAGACCTTATTGATTTAACCAGTTCAAGACCACAAAGCAATAGACTTGGCTTAGTAAAAAAACAACAACAACAACAAAACAAAACAAAACAAAAAACAAACAAACCATATTGACTGAGGTCGCGTTAAATTTATACAGCAACTTCAATTGGTTTGAGTTTTTTGTTCTGGGATTTTTTCACACCTAAAGGTCACAGAACGTCCTCGATTTGCCCAACTGGCCTCCCCCCCTCCCCCCCCCCACACACACACACCAGGCACACACAAAATGTCTTGTCTCAGAGAATAAAACCAGACCTTATTGAAATAGCATTATAGCTACACAGCAACTTCATTTGGCTTGAATTTTTTTCCTTCTGAGACTTCTACTTCATGTGTAAGAGAATCTTATACATACTCTATCTGTTCAATTAAGCGGGTATTCAGGCTTGTAAGGTTTTAAGTGTCAACGCATTCAATTTTCTTTTTTTTTGCATTTCAAGATAACCCCATCCCTTTAATATTCAAGTTGATGATATCTGAACATAGGAAAAAAAAAACACGGGCGTCGGGACTGACGGTCATACCGTGACATTTAAGGTAAAACCATATCAACGTAGGTTCCGACAGTCAGCGACCACTGGCAGAGAAACGGAAAAGAAATAGACATAGTATCGGTACATGAACTGGTCATATGGGAACCTAAACATGGGAAAAGAAGCGTGGGTGGACAGCAATGTACATACATTGATCAACTTGAATAGGACACAGGAACACCAAGGGACATTCTTACTTGTGAAATGGAGGACAGAGAAAGATGGAAAAAGATAATGATAGCAAATGTTTCGTCTACGGTCGCAAGACAGATAGAATGCGTTGCAATGGGGCAGTGTGGCGCAGTGTGGCGCAGTTGTTAGCGCGTTGGACTCGAGATCCGGAGGTTGGAGGTTCGATTCCAACCACGACTCATGTTGTAATTGCCTTAGAAAATCAATTTATCCACTCTTTTCTCAATCCACCCACCTGTAAAATGGGTACCAGCTAAAGGCAGTGCTTGAAATGTTTGGAATGTTAGTAATTGAGCGCCTAACAGGCAGCCGTACTATAATGCTCTGAAATATGAGTTCAAATTGCTTAGGCGTCTATTGGCCTGTTGGGGTAAAAATGTAAAGTCTTGAGACTGCCTTCGGTAGTAAAAGGCTAAAACCATATTTATTTAGTATTGGCCTGTTGGGATAAAAATGTAAAGTCTTTAGACTGCCTTCGGTAGTAAAAGGCTATAACCATATTTATTTACAAACATAAATAAAATTTGATGTACCGTACAGATTTTGCCCGTGAGCCCTAAATCTAGGGGAGTAACTTGGTAAGTTAGCCTAGACGAGAACACGTTAAACTTATACTATTAAAAAAAGACCTCGGAAAACAAAACAACAACAACAACAACAACAACAACAACAAAACACCAAGTCCCGAGTTGTAAGGGTGTATCCATATCGTTCTTCAGCATTTCTTTTTTCTGCTTCAAATTCAGACAATATGGGTATGCCTATGCCATTTCCAGTTGTCAGCCGATAAAGAATAACTTTAGCCAAATGAACTTTATGCAGTCTACGGGCCGGATAGAAAAAAAAACGAACGCGTGTCACGTCTCTCTTTGCTGTGAGCGCTGGTATGATATGCATGTCTAATACTATGGCTTGTTTTTTCCTTCATCCTCATTTTTGAGCATGGGCAAATAGAATTTTTTTAGATTGTTAGCGAGGCATAAAGCTTCGTGTACGCCTCATCTTACAGTTTTAAAATTCACCAAATCTGTTTTAACAACTTCATCTTATCACTCTTCCGCTTGAATAGTCTTTCTTCGTGAAGGGGTCTTTGTTGTTTTCTAGATAACATGGGTGAAGAATCTCATTTTAGTTGAGGGAAAGACCGAATGAAAAACATTTCATGGCATCTCCTGTCTTACACACTTGTATTTTTCGGCCATTCTAATAAAAAGATTATGATACTTAGGTGATAAAATAGCAGTTAAATAACTCATCTTGATATTGGACAAGAGATGAAACCATAGGACATATAAATAAGATAAGGTATGGACATTTCCAAATCCTCTAAAATTCTTATTTGCCTACTCCATGGGTAGTGCCTTCTACATTCTCATTGTTCAAAAACTTATTCGGTTCAATTTAAGCGGCACAGTATACGTTTGTAGAGAAGGCAACACTTATTTTTTCAATTCTTTTCAACATTATGCATACCTGTTTATTGACTAGACACTCCGCTCGTTTTCAAGTAAAAAAGATACGTTTTCCCTTTTCCCTGTTGTCATACAAATTTGCTTTAGTTTCTTTCATGTTCAAAAAGATATTATCTTTTTTACATTTATTGGCTGTTGACTTTGGCTATGGGAAAAAAAATTAAAATCCGAAAACCAATAACATTTCGTATGAATGCCTAAAACATTTTGTTGGATGTTATTGTTGTCATGCCGAATTTCAAGGGGCTTATATGAAAAAAGACCTACATTTTCTTTAAAAAAGAAAAACAAAAACAAAAAAAACAACAAACAAAAAACAAATCAAACAAAACCATGAAATAGTCTATTTATTGGACCTACCTTCAATACTAGCTGCTGGATACTCTACCAAAATTGGAGGGGTTGATTTCCGGACCAGATGAACTTTCATAGCTCTCACAGTTTGTCGAATCTCCTCCATCCTTGACTCGTGTTGAATTTTATCGCAGTTAAAATGTATGGATAATGTCTAGCCGGGAAAAAAATATGAACAAAAGTTAGCCAAAAGGCAAAAAGATCTGAACTGGCATGTACTAAAAAAAAAAAAAAAAAGATTCAGTATAAGATGGATTGTAACGCGTCGATTAGCGGCGCTTGGTTAAAATTAAGAAAAGAACGGTCTAGAGTCTGCTTGCTCGCCACTGAGTCGCGTTGAAATAGATAGTTTAGCAAAAATCTCATTCATACTTGTGCTGATAGTTTATCGCTTTCATAAACTATCTGCTACAACAACAACAACAACAACAACAACAACAACAACAACAACAACAACACGAACAGGAACTACTACTGTGTTACTACTACTACTACTTCTACTACTACTACTACTACTACTACTACTACTACTACTACTACTACTACTACTACTACTACTACTACTACAACTACAACTATTATTATTACTACTACTACTACTACTACTACACTACTACTACTACTACTACTACTACTATACTACTACCACTACTACTACTACTACTACTACTACTACTACTACTACTACTGCTCTTATTTTTATTATTACTACTACTATTACTACTACTACTACTACTTCTTCTTCTACTATTACTGCTATTGTTATTTTATTATTATTAATATTATTATTATTATTACTACTACATCTACTTTGGCTGCTGCTGTTGTGGTTGTTTTTGTTATTTTTATTACTATTTATTATTTCTAATGTATCCTGAATAAATCCTCTTGATCATAAATGTTACAAAGAAAATAAATTATTTTAATTCGAATCAATGTTCACAACTAATTCTGCCTTCGACAAACATCACATCATAGCAAACACCTTGACTTGTATATAAATTCTCAGAGTAAATCAATGCGAGAGACAGTGCTGGTACAGCCGTCGGTACGATACATTAAGAGCATGTCCAGCATTCACTAAGACGACTTCCTTTGACCATCACATTAGTTTTTTCCCCTATGTTCTACAAAGTCATGAACAGAGTGCACATGGCTCTTTACCCTCACCACCCGCCTCTCTCGCATGTATTTGACTAAGTATATTAAAAGACTTTTTCAGCAAGAAATAGAAAGCACGGTTGTTGCTGCTGTGGAGATGTCACCCAGCACACAACGTGATTGGCATAACGAGCCATAGTTAGAGTCTACTTCTCACCTGTGGTCCAGCCACTAACACTTGGGTGGTTGTGTGAAAAAGCCTTCGTGACGTCAATTCCCAAGGTGACCTAGGTGATGTCTTTACATTCACTTTCTTGGTTTATGCTTAAAAAAAAAAAGGCATCAAGAACAAAACAAAAAAGAGGGAAAAATTAGCAGGAACTAACATAAACATGGCGGTAATAGATTTTCTGTTTCTCTACCATGTAGTTAGAAGCCAAGTTAATGAGAGTCTAAAAGGAGGGGACTCGAATACCACTACAATTATGTCTACCCTGTTTACATGTAGTTACCATAACAACATCTGATGTAAAAACTCCGATTGCCAGTACTTGTGTGTGTGTGTGTAAGGGGGGGGGGGAGGGGAGGGGAGAGTGGGTTCCATTTCCAGATTAATACTGCTTATTGCATTCGTTAAGGAAATTAATAAAAATGGAAATTTCCGTCTAAAAATTTCTCTTTTATAAAAGGCATATTGCCTTTATCGTGAATAAATATATTTGTACAACTACAAGCATTTTCAACGAATTCGGTATTACTGATGAACTGGGAACTGTTGATTTACTTAATCTTTTCTTGTCATGCCGCTATCTGTCCATCTCTGTTTTGTGGCATGTGTTAAAAATCTGAAGACGGCACCACTGCAAATGGAGAATCAATAAGATTGTTGATCTTGTTTGTAGCGAAGGGGTAGGTGATTCAATCATTAATTATATCAGTTGTAGCAACATGTTTCCTAAAGTACTCCCTCTTATCACGATGTATATATGTATATTCCAAATGTGACATCCAATTCTTACACTTTGAACAATGAAAACTGCCCATTATGGGCTTTTTCTCGCATGCCTCCTATTCGCACTTTTTAATGTGCTTATGAAGTGTTCAAAATTAAACGCTGTGGAAAGATCCGGGATTTATCATACAAGTGTAAAATTTTCAATAAGGTAAATGAAGATAACAAGGCTATTCCGTTTTTATATAAGACCTTCATTGTAATAGATGAAGATAAAAAAGCTATTTTGAATACAAATGTAAGACCTTCAATGACATAGATGAAGAAAAGGAGACAACAAGGCTATTCTGTATACAAACATTTCCAACAATATAGGAATGTGTCATGAGACAGAATGGTGGCCACAGCGACTTTTTCCCGTAGAGAAGAAGAATGAATGAGACCTGCATCTACATAGGAGGGAAAGAAATTCCTTAATTTGACCCAAAGGATAAACATGGGGTGTGCAGTGCCAGGAGTTTTTCTCTTCTCTTAGATGGATATCCTGCTAGTCTAAGTATAGGCTTTTTATTTTCATGTTCTATCAGTTATACCCCCCCCCTGCCCCACCACCAAGAAAAAGAAGAAACAAAAAGATTTTTTTCGTACCATCAGTTAAGCTCCCCAAAATATTTTTTTTTGTACCAATCAGTAAGGCCCAAAGACTTTTTCCTTACCCATCAGTAAAATCCAAAAATGTTTGTTATTATGATGTCATGTTTCCGGAAACTTTTTGTAAAAAATAAAACCAGTCTTCTGCATTATAAAAATAGTCTTTAAATGTTCTTAACTTAATAAAAGGTGAACAGAGATATTACTTAATCTAAACATCAGGACGAAAAATGAGTAAAATTCTGTACGATTTCTATAAGACAGGAAGCGTTAGCATATCATCGTAACTGCACTCAACACACCTTTAGCACTTGCAGAGATTAACGCTGCCACAAAGAGTCCGATTTTTATTGTCTATTGTTTATTATCTACAAGACTACAAGGCAACTATATCTCTGGAAAATCAAAAGTATTTATTGTGGTATTTTTTATCGAGGCTCTGCACATTGCGTAAATATAGCGTCTCGCTATCGAAATGGCGGACGCTTCCGGAAGTTAAAGTGAAACTCTTTTATTATGAATTAATGTAACCCTTATTTACGTAGATCTACATTGACCACTAGCACAAAAAAGAGTTATACTCTGACCTCCGGAATCATCAGTCAGTTTGATAGCGAGATACAACATTTTTGCATGTGCACAGCCTCAATGAAAGACCAACGGTTAGTGTTATTCAATAACACATTTAATTTTGCCCTTTTTTCTTATTTTGAAAAATCATGAATGCTCTGGTTTTAAAACGTAAAAACTTAAAATTTTCCATTTATCTGTTCCAAAAAGACGTCGTGCTTGTACACAAAAACTCTTTTGTTTCCATATTCGTACTTTGAAATCGTACTTTATTTAATGTATTTAACGAATATCATCTTTTTGAAAGTTATCGATGCAGGATTTTATGATTTCTCTAACTTCATCTCTTATTCATTTTATTTGCTGTACTTTTTTTTACATAAAGTACCCACCTAGCCCCTACTATGAACGGTGAAAATTAAGTTGGATGAGACTAACAGCTGTGACCTAGCGTGACCATACCCAAAGCTCAAGCTTAGAGACCACCAGGAAAAAAACAACTCGATTGTGCTCCAAACCGTGTCGAAATGTAGATAACTTAGAACTATAGACCAAGGTCTACATACGTAGCTTTGGATCTCTGTGTAGATCAGATGTAAAATTCGTTTTCATTATGTGTATAAGTGGACCATTTCTTTGTGTTTAAAATAAGCTTTTAAGTTCCATTTCGTCAAATTTTAAAGATAAAAACTTTCGTAAACAAATGCTCACTTTGATGCTCTAGAACGGGAATTCCCATCAAAAGATGCATTAAGAAAGTTTGTAAATTTTATTGTTTTACCATTCTAGAACACACTGCGAAAAGACTTACTTTGTTGAATACACCGTCTAGCTTTTACAATGGCTAGCATTCGAATATAGGTCTAGACGTTGACACCGATTCAGATTCTCCTAAACCTAACTAGAATTTTAAAAGATATTCCGTTGTAAATTTTTATAGGCTAATGTTTTTAACACATCATTTTTTTAGGCTCTAGGTTGTCTCGCATCCAAGGAGAGGACACTGACAGTTGAACCTTAGTTACATTATAATAAGATATACATGCAACAGTGGACAATTTTTTAAAGAAACTACGAGTACTATATGTAGGCCTATTTACAAGTAAGCTACAAATAAAATTAATGTGTTTGGGGTTTTCGTCTATACATTGCTGGAAAGTATCACAAGTCCAACACAAATGTTACGAGATACAAATGAGAAATCACTAGATACAGCATCAATATCTAAGGAAAAAGCCAAATCGATTAGATAAATTGATTAATGCTTTGATGGAAAATTGATGAAAAATGTAAGAAATCGTTAACGCATCACAAAAAAAAAGATCGCAAGGCGGAGAAACGAATAAATATGTCTTGTGACCAGGGAGAGTGGGTCGCATGTCGCAATATCCACATTAGAGACCTTTAGCACACGCACCGTGTCGCACTACGCGTACGTGAAAATCGGGAAAGCAGATTGAGGAAACTATAAAAATAATGAAACCAGTTTCTAAAAATAGACGCCACAGACGTTCGCGTCATACTCACGTGTTGCTGCTTAAAGTCTGTATTAAAAGGCGAACTTCCCTTGAAAAATGGATTTTTTCTGAGCTCCAATTGTGATAGAAATTATGAAATTAACAAAATTTTATGGTAAAGACAGTAGGACCTGATACTTTTGTTTATTGAAATATAGAGCAAAAGAAAAAAAAGGACTTCTAAAAGATGTTTTCTCAAAACAGTATTTCTGACTTTCTATTCACTCGTTCTTAACACCAGACATAATTATATTTAAATTAAAATTTACACCCGCTTCCGAAACTCGGCTCTTACATCTAGTCTTATTCTGAATCCTGAATCCATCTTTTTTAAAGGCCGTTCAAAATTAAATATCCTTATAAAGCTTTGGCCATAGGGTAAATTTACCTTGATTGAGAAAATGTAGTAATTTTAGGGTAAAGCTCGTTACCATGATTGTTTCTAGACCTAGATCTAAATTTAGTCTAGGTTTTGTGCGTTGTGTTTTCTTCATTTCTATGTTCTGTGTGTCATATTTTCTTCCGTTTTACTAGCTCTGCGGGTCGTTTTACATTGGTATCACCCAAAGAAAGGCCCAAATTTTTCCTAATAAGAAATCTTCTTCTTTGAGAAACAGAAAACTATTTTATTAAGATTCTTTTGAGAAGGACTGTATCCATCAGATACCTCCTTCCACCTTACATTTTTCTATTCTCAAATC